>NC_041319.1:4045623-4172218 GCF_004329235.1 Podarcis muralis | reverse complement strand
ATAATAATAATTTATTATTTATACCCCGCCTGCAGACTGATACCCCATCACCGACAATTCACAACAGTGTGATAAAATGCCAGAATTACGTGGGGTTTTTTTTGGGGGGGGGTGTTCTCTGAACTTTTGGCAACACGTAATTTCCGAGTTGTTTTTTCACCTACTGCTAAAACGCCTTGCATTCTTCTACTAAAGCGAAAGTCCTGATGAATAGTCGGATTTCATCAGGCACCCGCACAGGGGTGCCGAAAACTGAGCTTTCTTCCGTGTCCTTTACCTCCAGTCACCCCCAGCGCCAAGGCATTGTTTACCAGAGATGTTTTCCTTGTTGTTCTAGGAGGAGGAGCCGGGGTAGTAATTATATCCCCTTCTCTGAGAATCATTCAAGGCAGCTTGCTGCAAAAATAGAAGCAGTGTTTTCTTTTGTTTTTTTAAAATCAAAAACAAAAGCAGTAAAAATAGCCAGCCCTCAAAGGGCCGTAGCTCAGTTGGCAGAGTCTATTCCGCATGCAGGAGGTCCCTAATAATAATAATAATAATAATAATAATTATTTTATTTATATCCCGCCCTCCTTGGCTCAGAGCGGCTAACAACAAGTCAAAATAGCACAGCGTATATAAAATCACACAGTCAATTAATTAAATCAATTCAGAATCAATTCAGAATCAAATTAATGGCAACCTTTGGGCTAGAGTTCTATGAGGATTACAGAAGGAGGGGGTCAGACTGCGCCTTGGCCAAAGGCCTGGTGGAACAGCTCTGTCTTGCAGGCCCTGCGGAAAGATGTCAAGTCCCGCAGGGCCCTAGTCTCTTGTGACAGAGCGTTCCACCAGATCGGGGCCACAGCTGAAAAAGCCCTGGCTCTGGTCGAGGCCAGCCTAACCTCCCTGTGGCCGTAAGGTCCTCCGTGGGACATACCAGGAGAGGCGGTACCGTAGGTACGAGGGTCCTAGGCCGTATAGGGCTTTAAAGGTTAAAACCAGCACCTTGAACCTGATCCTGTACTCCACCGGGAGCCAGTGCAGCTGGTATAGCACCGGGTGAATGTGACCCAGTGGCGAGGGATCCCATCTCCGACAGCATGGTCAGGAACCCTTCCTGAAGCCCTGGGGAGCTGTTGCTGCTGCCAGCCCAGACTGTCCTGATCTAGATGAAGCCAGTGGTCTGACTCAGTATAAAGTAGAGGTATTAAGCAGAGATTGGATGGCCATCTGTCACGGATGCTTTAGCTGAGATTCCTGCATTGCAAGGGGTTGGACTAGATGACTCTTGGTGCCCCTTCCAATTCTGCAATTCTATGGCAGCCGATGTCAGGGCGGTTGTCAGGAGAAGGTCTGCATTAAATCGCATGGAGTAAGCCAACTCTTTATTTATCCTGGTCGGCTCAGGAGCACAGCAACTCTTCTCAGAAGGTCTTGCCCCTACGAAGCGGTTGTGGAGGCTAAAGATCCACACCTTCCCACAGCTCCAAGTCTCCTCCTCCACCGAGTCCTTCCCCAGCAATCTGAGACTATGCCAACATGCCTGTATCTTCCCTCTCTCTTCATGCCTCTTTGGGTCCTGGGAGACCATAGGGGAGGGGAGCCTGTCGCAGCAGGAGGGGGAGACTCCCTGGCTTCTTCCCCAGTCTGCCTTCACTCTGCCTCTTGGACCTTCTCCTCTCCAGCCTCCTCTCCTGCCTCTGAGTCTGGACTGCTCTCCGCCACAGCCTCTTCCCGCTCACCAAATCCTGCTACGCTTTCAGCTTCCAGCATCTCCTCCCCCCAGTCTGCTCCTCCTTCTCCCTCTGACCACATCCCACCACCCCTGGCTCTGAGCTTTCTTCCCTTGGGGGTCCCCCCCCCACTCCTCTGCACCCGGCCAGTCACAACACAAAGGCAACTTGAAATCAGCCAAATTTCTGAAATCCCTTTTAAAATGGTAGAATGATTGACATTAAAAGCCGGTCGGAAGAAAAACGTTATCGGTGGTGCTCTATGAACAGCTCTGAAAGTTGTTCCTGGTGTTTAGCTTGAATCTCCTTTCTTGTAACTGGAAGCCGTGGGTTCGAGTCCTGCCCTCGAGAGCACGATGTGGCAGCCATCTTTAAATATCTGAAAGGTTGTCACATGGAGCAAGCTTGGGTTGGACTGGATGACCCCCGGGTCCCTTCCAGCTATGATTCTATGAAAAAGACGGATGGCTGAGGGTGCAAAGATTATTATCTTCTCTCCCTGAAGCTGAGTTAGAGGCGCCAACCAATATATTCCAGAAAGGTCAGGAAGGACGTGCTATTGCAGGTGCCAGCACAGAGGAGGCTCACAGGGGGTGTTGGGTCAAACAAAATAAGATCAAATCTTTATTATCGCGGTCCGTGACAACACAATGTAAAGTGAAACAAAATTTGTTGTTGTTGTTTACTCATGTCCGACTCTTCGTGACCCCCTGGACCAGAGCACGCCAGGCACTCCTGTCTTCCACTGCCTCCCGCAGTTTTGTCAAACTCAGGCTGGTAGCTTCGGGAACACTGTCCCACCATCTCGTCCTCTGTCGTCCCCTTCTCCTTGTGCCCTCCATCTTTCCCAACATCAGGGTCTTTTCCAGGGAGTCTTCTCTTCTCATGAGGTGGCCCAAAGTCTTGGAGCCTCAGCTTCAGGATCTGTCCTTCCAGTGAGCACTCAGGGCTGATTTCCTTCAGAATGGATCACTTTGATCTTCTTGCAGTCCATGGGACTCTCAAGAGTCTCCTCCAGCACCAGAATTCAAAAGCATCCATTCTTCGGCGATCAGCCTTCTTTATGGAAACAAAATTAAAGAAGCATAAAACACGATAGGGGATTCTGGGTGTGGTTTGCCAGCTGCTGAGAGCCAGTGATGGCGGTGTGGTTAGGACCTGGGAGGGACCTGGGTTCAAATCCTCCACTCGAGCACGAGGCTCACTGGGTGTGACCCATAGCAGGGAGTTCCAAAGGTCAGTTCTGATTTTATTTTGTTTATCTCCCCAAAAAAGAGTCATTTCCTGGTGTTTGTTTTGCAGAGGCAGTTCATAAACTCTCGAGTCGGGACGAGGAAGGGGTTATCTATAATTAACTCCCGTCCCTACTTTAAGGCTGCCGCTGTCCCTCGCTTGACCGTCTCCTGTCTCCCTCCCCTTCCTTGCAGGAATCCACCTCATCCTGGCTGGACAAGGTTGTTCCACACCTGGCAGAGATAATTGAGCTGGAAGGCATCGCTGCTATCCAACTGCAAGTGGGCTGCCTCGCAAGAGATTTTCCCGACGTGCAGTGAGTTCCCGCACTCATTTTTTGTGGGGGTGGGGAGGCCAAACCTTCTTTAATTGCAGGGGGTTGTGCCAATTGTAGCAGAACATTTCCCAGATCTGAAAAAAAACCAAACAGGCAGCATCTCGTGAGAATGTAACATGGACAGCAGAACTTAACAAGAACTTGTCTGGGTTTGCAGAGTTTGCAGACATTGACCCAGGGCATGGCGGCTGCAAAAAAAAAGAGAGAAAAAGGGGCGAATTGCATGCTAGGAATCATTAGGAAATGAATTGAGAATATAAGTCCCGAAATCATAAATGCCGTTAATGCAAATCTACAGTGCAATGTGTGCAGTTTTGGTTGCCTCGTCTCCAAAAGGGATACTGTAGTGCTGGGAAAGGTTCCGCAAAGGGCCACCAAAATGATCGAGGGGATGAAGAAAGGTTGCAACCTCTGGGATTTAGAGAAGAGGCGACATGATTTGTTGTTGTTGTTTAGTTGTTTAGTCGTGTCCGACTCTTCATGTCCCCCTGGACCAGAGCACGCCAGGCACTTCTGTCTTCCACTGCCTCCCACAGTATGGTCAAACTCATGCTGGTAGCTTCGAGAACACTGTCCCACCATCTCGTCCTCTGTCGTCCCCTTCTCCTTGTGCCCTCCATCTTTCCCAACATCAGGGTCTTTTCCAGGGAGTCTTCTCTTCTCAGGAGGTGGCCAAAGTCTTGGAGCCTCAGCTTCAGGATCTGTCCTTCCAGTGAGCATATGCCTGTTGTCTTTGTCCATGGAGTTTTCTTGGCAGGGATACTGGAGTGGCTTGCCGGTTCCTCCTCCAGGTGGAAGCTTATAATCAATCAATCAATCAATCAATCAATCAATCTTTATTATGAAGGTGCCCTAAAGACGCTAAAGCAAAGATTATGGATAATACACACAGTGACTTGCGATCTCAATCACATGCAATCTGTAGTCTGTTGGCAGTAGGAGTACAATATGGGCATGTCTTTAAGTTATCTCTTATTATTATTAGACTTCTGAGCCCCTCTGAGCTAAAGGCAGAAAGCCCAGCCAGCAGCCAAACGAAGCCTCAAGCGGTGGTTCCCACAGTGCAGCAACCCGGCAAAGGGGATGCAGCAAGGAAAACCACCATCACAGCTCCGCTGGGAAGCGCTGAGCAAAGGCGAGTCCCCAGGCAACGCGGCCGATTTGATCGGCACAAGGCATGCAAGCTCCACCCCCCAGTCATTCTTAGACTCCTTACTGGGTGAGCAACGCAGACAAGCAACACAGTTGGAGCCTCCCTCCTCCCTGGTAGGGAGGGAGAGGAGCTGCTTCCTTTGAAACCCGGGAAATTTAAGGGACATCATCAATAACGGACAGCAGCGGGACACAGTGCTGGGATAAGGGACTTTCCTGCCAAATAAGGGACGGTTGACAGCTATGGTCCTCACCAGCTGAATGAAGAACTCCTTCAGCTGTTTGGCTTCGCACCGCAGCTTGTTTGCCATCTTGGTCCTCATCTTGGAGGTGGTGCAAACAAACCGCACTCGCATCAGGGGCCGGACGTACTCGATGAGCACCCGGCGGTGCACATCCTTCAGCAACATCTGGTGAGAGACAGGGAAACAGCTGCCTAAATTGCACAGAAACTTATTCATGTATGCAGCTACAGCAGCAAGAACGGTACTCGCCCAAAAGATGGACAGAAGTCCCAGCAAAGGAGGAAGAATGGATACAAAAACCTATGGAATACAGTGGTACCTCGGGTTACATACGCTTCAGGTTACAGATTCCGCTAACCCGGAAATAATACCTCGGGTTAAGAACTTTGCTTCAGGATGAGAACAGAAATTGTGCGGCTGCAGCGGGAGGCCCCATTAGCTAAAGTGATGCTTCAGGTTAAGAACAGTTTCAGGTTAAGAACAGACCTCCGGAACGAATTAAGTACTTAACCCGAGGTACCACTGTTTGCAGAAATGGCGAAACTTACCGGAAGGATAAGAAATCATGATAACAAACTTTTTATAAAAGAGTGGAAATGGTTTACGGAACGTTTACAGATAAATTGTAAACAGATAAAAGCACTGGCAGGATAACTGTAATAACCCGCATAAGAGTATCTATTTAAAGAAGATAAATAAATCAGTAAGTTGCGGATTTGGATATGCAGAAGGTATTAAAAATAAATTGAAGGAACCGCAGACAGATGGGAAAGGAAGTCCAGTTTTGAAATGTCATAATGATTGCGAAACCAGTGAAATGTGTATATCTGATAAGTATAAATAATAATACTGGTCTGGAAACAGCAGCAAATACCAACAGTAGAAGAATGGCGACAGAAGGTAATGGAATATGCAGAAATAGCCAAACATTTGGTCAGTTTGGGAGTCAAAATGGTTTCAGGTTGGTCTTCCTGTGCCGGTAAATGTACCAACATGCTTGGTTGGTACATTTATGGACATTTATTACCGTATTTTTCGCTCCATAGGGTGCACCGGACTATAGGGCGCACCGAGTTTTTAGGGAGGGAAATAAATAAATAAAAAATGCGCACCGACCCCTCTCGCTCTCCAGGCTTCAGCGAAAGCAACGCAAAGCCTCCGGAGCACAGAGGGAGCGCTCCCTCTGCGCTCCGGAGGCTTCCCGTTGCTATCGCTGAAGCCAAGGAGCCTGCATTCGCTCCATAGGACGCACACACATTTCCCCTTCATTTTTGGAGGGGAAAAACTGCGTCCTATAGAGCAAAAAATACGGTATATATCTAAGACCTTAAAATTCTTATCACAGCAGCAATGGCTTGGGGGCAGGGCCATTTGCCGTCCTGGCAGGCCGCTCACCTGGTACGGCTCCAGCTTCATCTTCCTCAGCTTGCGGGCGTGTTCTTCCAGGGTGCCCATGATGGTGGAGAAGGCCTCTGAGTTGTTGAGCCACTTCCTTTTCATCAGCTTTTGGAAGTGGGGCTGCATGGGGCAGAGGAGGGGAAAAGGAGGAATGAGAAACGATTGGGAAAGATTGTGGAAAGAAAGATGCCTTGTGATGCCTTGAAAAAGAACATGATGATGATGATGATGATGATGATGATGATGATGATTTATTATTTATACCCCGCCCATCTGGCTGGGTTTCCCCACCCACTTTGGGCGGCTTCCAACGGAATATTAAAATACAATAACCTATTAAACATTAAAAGCTTCCCTAAACAGGGCTGCCTTCAGATGTCTTCTAAAAGTCTGGTAGTTATTTTTCTCTTTGACATCTGACAGGAGGGCGTTCCACATGGTGGGTGCCACCACCGAGAAGGCCCTCTGCCTGGTTCCCTGTGACTTGGCTTCTCGCAGTGAAAATGATGTATAGATGGTATATTACACCTGTGAAATTAGCTAGAACGTATAAGACAAATAACAAATGTTGGAAATGTAAAGGAAAAGAAGGAACAATATGTGGTGGGAATGTAAGAAAGTCAAAAACTTCTGGGAAATGATATATAATGAGATGAAAAAGATGTTGAAATATACATTTTTTTAAAAACCAGAAGCATTTTTACTTGGTATTATAGGTGAGGATATTAATAGGCAAGATGTTAAATTGTTTTTATACGCAAGAGTATTGTTAGCCCAGAAATGGAAGCAAGAAGAAATTCCGACGAAAGAAGAATGGCAGACGAAATTAATGGGCTACGCAGAATTGGATAAAATGACAGGAAGGATTCGAAACCTGCAGGACCAGAGATTTACAGAAGATTGGAAGAAATATACGAACTATTCAAAGAGCAACTGTAATCAACAAATTACGTGGGTAGGACTACAAAGAAGTTTGTAAGGGGAAATATATGAAATATTGCAAAGTAGAGAAAGAACAGAAATATTAGTTATGAGTTTAAATGCAATAGTGAAAGCAAGGAATGTAAATTAAGTGAATAGACTGGGAAATTTTCAGATGTGATTGATGGAAGTCAAAAAAAAGTTGTATAAGATATAAAAGTATGTTTAATTATTGTTGAAAAGGATATGTTAAAAAACTAATAAAAAATTATAAATAAATAAAGCCGTCTTCGGTGGGGGAAATCACAGCTTCCTGCAGCAGTGAGTTCCACAGTTTAACCATGCGTTAGTTTCTCCCCGATATTCCTCACCCACTCTGAGATCATGTTGGACGAGGCCATTGATTTCTCCCTCCCGCAGTCTTCTCCCACTAACATCCCTCTGGGGAGGTCTCCCCCAAAATCAGTACCTTGAGGTTTTGAAAGAGGTGGTCGGCCAAGACCCTGTTGCACAGTCGAGTCACTCTGTCAAGGGAGGCGTTGGCCTGGCACCTCACTGCCTCGCTCTCGGGGTGGCCGAACCTCGCCAAGCGCTCCACGTAATCCCTGTGGGAGAGATTCTGGTCAGGGGGGGCAGCACACAGGGCCTACATTCTCGCCATGGGGTGGAGGCATGGGCAGAGAATCGTGTGGAAAATCCAGAGAGAGGTTTTGCTTGACCGAGCTTCGGTTCAGCAGGTAGGGTTGGATTGCCACAAAAGGAGCAAAGCTCTCAGATCCGAGAAAATAATAATAATTTTTTATTTATACTCCGCCCTTCCCGGTTCAAAAACCGGGCTCAGGGCGGCTAACAACAAATTTCTTAATCGATGCAACAAAAAACAGCATAAAATACACTTAATCGATGCAACAAAAAAACAGCATAAAATACAGTATAAAACGTGAATAACAATAAATTCAGAATTCAAAAATCATTTTAGGGGGGAAATCCATCAAATAAACAGTAGATGATCACCAGGGCTAGCTGGCTAAATTAGTCCTAATTGGGCCAGCAAGGAGACCAGGGGAGAATTAGCTGTGAGATCCCAGAGCGGGGAAGCTTCATAAAAAGGAGAGGGGGAGGGAAGGAAGGGGAATAAAAGATCAGGCTAAGTTCAAATTGAAGGCCAGGTGGAATAGCTCTGTCTTACAGGCCCGGCAGAAGGAAGTTAAATCCTGCAGGGCCCTGGTCTCAAGGAACAGAGCATTCCACCAGGTTGGAGCCACCACTGAGAAGGCCCTGGCCTTGGTGGAGGATAGTCTGACTTCCTTAGGGCCCGGGACCTCTGAACTATTATTATTCATGGACCTTAAGGTCCTCTGCGGAGCAGACCAGGAGAGGCGGTCCCATAAAAACGAATGAGTACCCAATACAACCCAAATAGGGGTGAAGTGAAAGTGGGGGTGAGCTTTTCAATGTCGTTGTGCAAGTGGAGAGGGTCCAAGTTCAGGCTGATACACAACAGGTTAGGACATGGTTGTGGGGGGACAGGAGAATTTGCAACGATTGTGGGGGCCAGAGGAGAAGGGGTTGAACTTTCAGCTGCTCTGGTTTTCCCCTGGCACTCGAGGCTTAATCGGGGAATAATAATAATAATAATAATAATAATAATAATAATAATAATAATTTTTATTTATACCCCGCCCTCCCCAGCCAAGGCCGGGCTCAGGGCGGCTAACAAGCAATAATTAAAACAAGTTGAATGAATACAACTTAAAAACAAGATTAAAATACAACATTAAAATATTGAAATATTAAAATGCAGCCTCATCACAGGAGGAGAATGGAAAAAGAATGAGAGTCCGTCTCTTACCTAAAAGGTGGGCAGTGGTTGATGAGCATGATGGTCCGGTCCATTAAGGCGTCGGCAGTGAGGGGGGTCTCTATTTGCCCCTCGTGGAACCTTTCGACCTTCCTCTGAAAACTGGGGGGGGGGGGAGCAAAGAGGGAGAGAAAAGGCAGAGTGGAATTCAGGCGGTGCAAAGAAGTCCTGCTCAAAGGCACCCGCCGTGCCTCACATCATCTTCCCACAACCATCTGTCGTGGCTGGACCTGGGAGATCAGGGTTCAAATCCCGCCAAGGCCATGAAGCTCACTGGCGCTGCTAAAACCAGTAGGTGGCTCTTTCAAGCCCCCAATATAGAATCCTAGAAGAGTTGGAAGAGACCACAAGGGCCATCGAGTCCAACCCCCTGCCAAGCAGGAAACACCATCAGAGCACTCCTAACATATGGTTGTCAAGCCTCTGCTTAAAGACCTCCAAAGAAGGAGACTCCACCACACTCCTTGGCAGCAAATTCCACTGTCGAACAGCTCTTACTGTCAGGAAGTTCTTCCTAATGTTTAGGTGGAATCTTCTTTCTTGTAGTTTGGATCCATTGCTCCGTGTCCGCTTCTCTGGAGCAGCAGAAAACAACCTTTCTCCCTCCTCTATATGGCATCCTTTGATATATTTGAACATGGCTATCATATCACCCCTTAACCTCCTCTTCTCCAGGCTAAACATGCCCAGCTCCCTTAGCCGTTCCTCATAAGGCATCGTTTCCAGGCCTTTGACCATTTGGGTTGCCCTCCTCTGGACACGTTCCAGTTTGTCAGTGTCCTTCTTGAACTGTGGTGCCCAGAACTGGACACAGTACTCCAGGTGAGATCTGACCAGAGCAGAATACACAGTCATCCCACTGTTAACCGGGGTAGCAGCCCCGCGGTGAACCTCTGGTCTTCCTTGGGTTTTCGCGTCCCCAGAGGACACGAACATCCCATTCAGACAAACAACGACACACACCCAGCTTTCTGAAACAGGCACACCAGGAAGCAGACCTGCTAAGAATAGCTTTGGATTTCCATCCCTGGGGGCGGGGGGGGGGGCTTTGTCCTCTGGCTCCATCTTGCTGGTATTTCCTTACGGAGCGGCTATTTATACCCTGGGATGACCCTGGTCCTTGGCCAGTTTGAAATGGAAACGGCATGCCATTCTGCTGCCACCGTCCGGGGGGTGTTCCTAAACCCGCTACCCCAGCCCCAGCTGCCTCCTGCGGGCCACCCACACGGAAAGCGGTTGCGGCGAGAGCAGTTCAGGGCAGGCTGTGGTTTCCTTGGGACGATTCCCCCTCCCCAGGCCGGCGGGAAAACAAGGGGTTTTTTTTTTGCAACCCTCGCCTGCACAGCTTATTCCTCGGTCCTGTGCCACAACATGCTTTGCCGCCACCACTGCTGCCTTCTGCAGCACACCCGCTGCCTTGCAAGTGGCGCAGACTGCAAGACTCAGGCTGGTCTACCTCGAGGGATTGTTGCAATGGGGAAAAAGTGAGGGAAGCACCGGGTTATGTTCCCTTGGCGGAAGGGCAGGATAGAAGGGCTATTACTTGGGGTTCAGCCGTCTCCCCCTGGATCTCTAGAAGCATGCAGTATACTGTATTTGACGATATACCGAATTGCATCTGAATATTGTGTTTAATACTGCATTGCAGTATTGTAATGTTGTTTACAGTGGTACCTCATGTTAAGAACTTAGGTCGTTCCGGAGGTCCATTCTTAACCTGAAACTGTTCTTAACCTGAGCTACCACTTTAGCTAATGGGGTCTCCCGCTGCCGCCTCATGATTTCTGTTCTCATCCTGAAGCAAAGTTCTTAACCCGAGGTACCATTTCTGGGTTAGTGGAGTCTGTAACCTGAAGCATCTGTAACCTGAAGCGTCTGTAACCCGAGGTACCACTGTATTTATTTCCTATCCAAGGAGCTCCATGCATGGTTCTCCCCACTCCCCATTTATTCCCACATCAGCCCTGGGAAGTAGGTTTGGCTCAGAGGCAGTGACTACCGCCCCCTGAGCTTCATGGCTGAGTGGTGATTCGAACCCGGGTCTCACAGGTCCCAGTCCGACACTTTTAACTGTTACCCCAAATTGTTTCTCTGTCCGTCTTGTCCTCTCCAGGGCCCCATGTGACCCGAGACCCTTTTGACTGAGACGGGAGGGCTGGATCCTGCACGCTAAGCCTCTGCTCTGTTGTCAGCTGCAGCAAAGCCCCATATTGTGTTTTGACGTTGCATCCTGCTCTGGAACCTTAGGGTGAGGGGCAGGGAATTAATGACAACAAGAACTAAGACCCTTTGGAATGAAGGGACCTGAGTCAGGTTCATTCATTTCAAAGAGCCTAGGGCTTGCCGATCAGAAGGTTGGCAGTTCGAATTAAAATATATATATTATATTATAATATATATATATAATTTAAAATTCCACCAGGCCTTTGGTCAAGGCACAGTCTGACCCCCTCCTTTGGTAATCCTCACAGAACTCTAGCCCAATGCTTGCCATTAATTTAGTTTGATTTTGAATTGATTTTAAAATGAATTGATTTTAGAATGCTGTGTTACTTTTATTGTTGTTAGCTGCTCTGAGCCTGGTTTCGGCTGGGGAGGGCAGGATATAAATAAATTATTATTATTATTATTATTATTATTATTATTATTATTAAGCAAGGCTTCTATCAATGCTCTAGACCACGCGCTGCTTCCCCACCGAAACCGCAGCGAAAAGAAGAGCTTGGTTTTCTTTTCCCGGTGTCGCCCTCGACCGTCCTTCAGAAGGGAACTACCTCTGCAGGAAGTCTGCCAAGCAGCTCAGGCAGCAATGTGCCATCCTCCTTCCAAAATCTTCTGTGATCTGGGGCGCTTTGTCTACGTGAGCCTTTAGCACCTATAGAGAGGGAGAAAAGGCCTGTGAGAAAATCAAGAGACGGGTGCCTTTGGAGAGCCACGCTGCCATAGCTGTCAACATTCCCTTTTTTGCGGGAAATTCCCTTACTCCAGCGCTGTTTCCTGCTGCTATCCCGGATTGCTAGATATCCCGTATATATTGTATATATCGCAAAGGGTACCTGCCGGAACATCAGGTCCTCAGAACGCTCGATCTGAGGTTTTTTTGGGGGTTTGCGATGCTCTCGCGGTCACCCCAAACTTCAAACCACTGGGGCTCTTTCATCTGAAAGAGCTCCCGTCCGCCATTAATTGTGCGGCCAACCGGAAGTCTATCCCGGATTGTTAAGATATCCTGTAGACTGTCCCCGGGACAGGTGAGTTGACAGCTATGCACCCTGCCAAGTCCCAAAGGACTCCCAGCCAGCCACCCTTCAGTCCCAGGAGAGGGAACATCTCAGGGAAAGATGAAGCAGGGAAGGAACAGGCAAGAGTAGGTGGGGATGAAGTCTTTCTTAAGAGGAACTACTGGAGTCCCGTGCCCAGTTCCCGGTTTAAGAAGGGTACGAACAAGCTGGAAGGTGTGCAGAAGAGGGCAAGCAACATGATCAAAGGTCTGGAAGCCGAGCCTTAGGAGCTGGGTACGTTCAGCATGGAGAAGAGTAGATGGACAGCTGCCTTCAAACATCTGAAGGGCCATCTGAAACATCTGAAGGGCCATGCAAGCTCGTATTCTGCTACTCCAGTGGGCAGGACCTGAACCAGTGGATTCAAATGGAGGTGCCAACTAAATGTCATGAAGAACTTTCTGGTGGTAAAAGCCTTTTGACAGTGGAACAGATCACTTCAGAAGGTTTGGAGGTTTTTAAGCAGAGGTTGGGTGGTCACCCGCCAGGGACTCTTCAGCTGTGATTCCTGCATTGCAGTGGGTGTGGGAACGTTCAGGGATGCAGGAGAGGCTATATTGTTTTATTATACAATTTAGCAGAGTAACATTCTCCCTTTTAAAGTTTGCACAGCGGATGTGTTTGCTCAGGCTCGCTAAAGCCTCTAAATAAATTTTAAAGGTAATCCCCCATTTAGAAGAGTTCGAATTTGATATCCCGCTTTATCACTACCCTAAGGAGTTTGGGACACGGGTAGCGCTGTGGATAAAACCTCAGCGCCTAGGACTTGCCGATCGCATGGTCGGCGGTTCGAATCCCCGTGGCGGGGTGCGCTCCCGTTGCTCGGTCCCAGCGCCTGCCAACCTAGCAGTTCGAAAGCACCCCCGGGTGCAAGTAGATAAATAGGGACCGCTTACTAGCGGGAAGGTAAACGGCGTTTCCGTGTGCGGCTCTGGCTCGCCAGAGCAGCTTTGTCACGCTGGCCACGTGACCCGGAAGTGTCTCCGGACAGCGCTGGCTCCCGGCCTCTAGAGTGAGATGAGCGCACAACCCTAGAGTCTGTCAAGACTGGCCTGTACGGGCAGGGGTACCTTTACCTTTACCTTTAAGGATTCTCAAAGCAGCTAACATTCTCCTTTCCCTTCCTCCCCCACAACATACACTCTGTGAGGTGAGTGGGGCTGAGAGACTTCAAAGAAGTGTGACTGGCCCAAGGTCACCCAGCAGCTGCATGTGGAGGAGCGGGGAAGCGAACCCAGTTCACCAGATTACGAGTCCACCGCTCTTAACCACTACACCACGCTGGCTCCCTAGTCCCTCATAAAAAGATAAGACACAATACAGTCTTCTATAAAAGTATAAAAAGAGTTTACTCACTCACATTCTGTTCACAGTTGGATCCCAGAAGGCAGACCTAGCTTAGAAAAGTAATGTACACCGGGAAACTATCTCATAAGGAGACAGTCCCTTTGTCCTCTCTTGGCTGGAAGAGAGCATCTTAGGCTAAGCAAAAGTTGCTTCTTCAACGAAAGTAGTCAGAGAGAGAGAGATGGCTGACCAGTCCTATGCTTTTGTTACCTGCACAGGTGAGGCCACGCCCACCTCTAGTCACATGCAGAGGAAGTCTGTCCCAGACAGGAGAAACAGGAAGTTCCGACTGGCTGGTCCAGACAGCCCCTTTTATGTCCACTCTAGGGATGTTGTACTTGACTGCTCTTGTGTTTCACATCCCATAATGGGCTGCACTAAGTGATCCCTGAGGTCCCTTACAACTCTTTGATCCTATGATTCTAGGTGGTCCAGCCCTTCTCTCCTGGTGACATTGAGAATGCACACTGGCAAAAACACCTGCATGTACGCAAACCCAGGAACTCAGTATCAAAAGGGAACGGGGCGGCTAGCTCCAAGCACCGGACGGTTCGTTGTTCCAGAGGGTGAGACTGGAAGGGCGAGGAATTGGCTAGCTGGCACCACACTTGGCAACGCCAGTGAATCTCCAAAATGGGTTTGTTTGCCTCCGATTCTCCCATGTCAGAAGTCACAGGAATGAGTGAGAATCCAGTCTGGGTTTCTAAGGGAAATTCCATGGGAAGCGACATGGCTCAGGGTCAGAACACCTGGTCAACCCCTGGGATTTCCGGGCAGGGCTGGGATAGATCCAGAATCCTGCCTATTGACCGTAATAAACACATTGCCGCCTTGCCAAACTGTGGCCAGTAAGTGTAAATGGCTGAAGCTCCATGCAGACGTGAAGGAAGAGCGAAAGGGAGAGCGAAGCATGCAGGCAGAAGTCCAACAGGCGAAGCCGCTTGCTCCTTTGGGTGGCCAAGTCTCCCACCTACCAGTATGACTTTGCCAGACAGGCCGAACTGGAAGCCGTCGCCTGCATCTTCTTGCGCCCACCTCTCCTCCTCCTTCTGAAGCTCTTGGCTCATGTCCTCGGTGATCTTCGCCTACGAACAAGCAAGAAAAGGTGCATACCAGGGAGGGAATGGGCAAAATCGGCGGCTTGTCTACATGCCTGCCACCCTAAGAACCTAAAAAGAGCCCTGCAGGATGAGGCCTGTGGTCCTTCTGATCCAGCACCCTGTTCTCACAGTGGCCAACTAGATGCCATTATGGGAAATCTGCAAGCAAGGCCCGTCTCCCCTCCTCTGGCTCCCAGACCCTGACATTCAAAAGCATTGCTGTCTCCAACTAGCCCTCTCTGCCATGAATTTGCCCGGTCCCTCTTTTAAACCCATTTAGCTTGGTGGCCGTCCCTGACTCCTGCGGGAGGGACTTCTTACGTCCTCATTAGCTGCTGTGATGGCCTGGGACTCAGACTCAGAACCAGAGGAGGCTCAGTCTGCACCAGATCCTTTGCCTCAGGCATCACCTGAACCAAGTCTGGGGCCTGATCCTGAAGAGTCCCAGTCTGCACAGGTTCCCCGGCAGCAAACACCAGCTGGGCCGAGTCCGGGGCCTGAGCCTGCCCTGGCTCCAGATGTGAGGATTCCCTCGTTGCCTCCAGCTGGGCCAGCACTTACAGCTGCTCCACTACCGGTTCGGTCAGGGGAGGCTGAGGCGGCCCCTGGGTCTAGTAACCCACCAACGTCTCCCGAGCTGCAGAGACTCAGGTCTGAGAGAAGGAGAGACCTGAGTACTCGCAGGAGGAGTGCTTGCCTTCGGGCGAGACAGGGAGGTGAGTTGCCGGGGGATCAGGACCAACCGCTACCCCGACAGAGATAAAAGGCTGTCGGACCCTGCCACAGGTTGCAGGAGCAATATTGCTGTATGCTAGATCCTGCACCTGTCCTTGCCTGGTTTCCTGCCTTGGCCCTGTCGGACTGACTCCTAGCGGAACCTTCAGATTCTGGACCAGTCCTGGACCACGTTTCCTGGGTTACCCCCGGGCCCAGTGCAGCCACAGCGGAAAGCTGCTTCCCATCACCCTTTTGCGATTCACCGCTTACCTTCACAGCAGCGATGAGGTCCTCTTCCAGGCTCAGTTGGGTCTCGGGGGACAGCAGGGGGCCCAGCTCCTGGGTCTTGACCAGGGAGGAGATTTCTGCTCGGCCGAGAACTTCTCTGTGCGGCGGAGAGAAAGAGAGCGGGAGTGAGAAGCTGGATCTCCTCCAGAGGGATGCAAAGTGCATCACACACACCGACCAAAAAAATGCCCTCACACGGACGCTTTATGGGGTAGCGGGAGAGGGCTTTGTTGGCGGTGGCTGCTGCCCAACAATTTTGGAACTCCCTTCTTAGAGAAGCCAGACTGGACCCCTCCTTGCCGTCCTCCCACTGGCAGGTGAAGATATATTGATACAGTGGTACCTCGGGTTACATACGCTTCAAGTTACATACATTTCAGGTTACAGATTCCACTAACCCAGAAATAGTGCTTCAGGTTAAGAACTTTGCTTCAGGATGAGAACAGAAATCGTGGTCTGGTGGTGCAGTGGTAGCAGGAGGCCCCATTAGCTAAAGGGGTGCTTCAGGTTAAGAACAGTTTCAGGTTAAGAACAGACCTCCGGAACGAATTAAGTACTTAGCCTGAGGTACCACTGTATATCGATATATCGTCCAGTTTGAAGTCCATATTGTGATGATGATGATGATGATGATTTATTATTTATTCCGCAGCCACTCTGGGCGGCTCCCAACAAAATATTAAAATACAGTAATGCATCAAACATTAAAAGCTTCCCTAAACAGGGCTGCCTTCAGGTCCTCTAAAAGTCTGGTTGTTGTTTATCTCTTTGACATCTGATGGGAGGGCGTTCCACAGGGCGGGCGCCACCACCGAGAAGGCCCTCTGCCTGGTTCCCTGTAGCTTTGCTTCTCGCAGTGAGGGAACCGCCAGAAGGCCCTCGGAGCTGGACCTTAGTGTGGAGATGCTCCTTCGGGTATCCTGGGCCTTTGAGGCCGTTTAGGGCTTTAAAGGTCAGCACCAACAATTTGAATTGTGCTCGGAAACATACTAGGAGCCAATGTAGGTCTTTCAAGACTGGTGTTATGTGGTCTCGACAGCCGCTCCCAGTCATTAGTGTAACTGCCGCATTCTGATAATGGTTTCATAATTTTTGTTCTGGCGATATATTGCAAATCATGGTGTGTGGGTATGTGGGTGTGTGTGCACTATGCAACAATCGCAATGTGGGGAAAACCATGAAGCCAGCCAATGCTTCTACATAGCTCCATCCTTATTTCAGACTTCACAACATATCGATATATCACAATGTTTAGCTGGTGATATATGACGATGCTGAAAACCAGATATCACCCAGCCCTACTGAAGACCACTTTGTTCTGATCGGCCTTAGGGATCTGATTACATAGCATTCTGCTGCTTTTACTATCTGTATTCAAATACATCTATTTTCAAATATTGTTTCAACTCTATTAGAGTTTAATGACTCTTTAATGATGGTCTTTTGTACAATTTTAGCTTCTTATATTTTATCCGAGCTGTTTTAATTTGTGTAAGCTGCCTTGATCCCCGATCTGGAGGGAAGCTGGGATATTAATAATAATTAATAATTTTCGCTCCCAACCTCCCTACCTTCTGTGCGCAAAGGCAAGACTGTGACAGCCTCGCAGCCAGGGCTGGCTAGAGTCAGACGCGTCTGGGGCAAACCTTGTAGTGAGCAGGAGTCACTCTGGACATGCTCAGGGGTTGCTCTGTTATGACTTCATACATCCCTGGTCTGAACTTTACCCTCCAAAATCAGCTGCGGGATTAACTTTGGCTTTGGTGTTCAAAGCCCTTAATCAAGGGCGTTTCATCAAAGGGGCAGGCTGTGTGTTAGGTATTAGTCACATATCTGAACTATCTTGTTTATTGCGAACAAAAATAAGAACAAAATCAGATCAGAACAAACGTCTGGCTTCCCCAAGCCTGGGTGGATGGGGTCGTTTTGGCTCTGTGAGGATCAGTGCTTGGTAAAGCATGCCTATAAATGGAAAGGGGCAAGGGAATAACAGAATCCTAGAGGTGGAGGGGACCCTAAGGATCATCTAGTCCAACCCCCTCCAGTGCAGGAACATGTACATTCCCAAGCACAATTCAAAGTGTTGGCGCTGACCTTTAAAGCCCTACATGGCTTCAAAGGCCCAGAGAGGCGCACGGAAACGCCGTTTACCTTCCCGCCGGAGCGGTACCTATTTATCTACTTGCACTGGTAGTGCTTTCAAACTGCTAGATTGGCAGGAGCTGGGACTGAACAACGGGAGCTCAGCCCGTCGCGGGGATTCGAACCGCCAACCTTCTGATCAGCAAGTCCTAGGCTCTGTGGTTTAACCCACAGCGCCAACCTGCGTCCCCTCTTTTCCCTGGGACGTCCCTATTTTCATCGGAAAACGTTGGAGGGTCTGGGGTTATGTGATCCCCGAGTCACGGAGATATGTAACTATACAACCTTTAGAAGACATTTGAAGGCAGCCCTGTACAGTGGTACCTCGAGGTTACAGATGCTTCAGGTTACAGACTCCACTAACCCAGAAATAGTACCTCAGGTAAAGAACTTTGCTTCAGGATGAGAACAGAAATCGTGAGGCTGCAGCGGGAGGCCCCATTAGCTAAAGTGGTGCTTCAGGTTAAGAACAGTTTCAGATTAAGAATGGACTTCCAGAACGAATTAAGTTCTTAACCTGAGGTACCACTATATAGGGATGATTTTTATTTTATTAAAAAGTTCAGTGTTTAATTATCTTTTTATATACAGTGGTACCTCGGGTTAAGTGCTTAATTCGTTCCGGAGGTCCATTCTTAACCTGAAACTGTTCTTAACCTGAGGTACTGTTTCTGGGTTAGCGGAGTCTGTAACCTGAAGCGTATGTAACCCGAGGTACCACTGTATGTTGGAAGCCACCCAATCACTGGGGCAACCCAGTCAGATGGGTGGGGTATACATAATACAATTATTATTAATATTATTATAGAATAATAATATCAGAAAAATGTTGGAGGGCATGCAGACCGCCCAGATCCGTCCCTGCCCTTTTTACCTCTGGTAGATGTTGCTGCTCCAATCCAGGACGAAGTAGAGGTCTGAGATGCTCAGCTTCTTCTGGACCGCCTCAGCCAGGCACCTGGCGAGTCCCTGGTGGAAGCTGCACAGGTAGATCCCGAAGGCCTCGTATTCCTTGGGGTAGGCGTGCAAGAGGTGGAACTTGACGGTGCACAGGTCCTCCAGGGCGCACTTGGCCAGGCGGTCCATCTGCGTGGCCACCGGGAGGACCCTGCCCTCGGTGCACTGGCGCAGCCGCTGTCCGACCAGCTGGCGCACTGCCTCGGCCCACTGCTGCTTCATGGCTCGTGGCCGGGGTCCGCAACCGCCTGCCCGGTCCCCTTGAGCCGCCAGCCACTTGCGGTCGGTGTCCTCCTCCTGCTCGATCACTCGCACCACAAGCTCCAGGGCCGGGCAAGAGTTCTTGCCAGCCAGAGACTCAGCCAGGACGGCCCAGAGCTCCTTCTGCAAGGCCTCATACAGCAGCGCCACATCCTTGGCCTTCCGGCTCCCCGATTTCCGGACCTCGCTGCCCTCCGTGCTCTGCTGCCCATCCTGCTCACACTCAGCCTCCAGTTCGATGATGTGCTCGTCGGCCACCAGGAGATCCCTTTTGTGGATCAGGTTCAGGATTTCCAGAACTGGAGCACAAGGAGGAAAAAGAGATCCAAAGTGAGTCTAGGGGCAATTTCAGCGCACAGCATAGCTGTCAACTTTCCCCTTTTTAAAAGGGAAATTCCCTTGTTCCGAATAGGATTCCTCGCAAGAAAAGGGAAAAGCTGGCAGTTATGGCGTACAGTCGTACCTTGGAAGCCGAACGCCTTGCGAATCGAACGTTTTGGCTCTCGGACGCCGCAAACCCGGAAGTGAGTGTTCCGGTTTGCGAACGTCCTTTGGAAATATTAGCAGGATTTGAAACCCACTTCTAATGTAACAAATACTATGCATAATACGGATTGATTTAAAACATAGAATATGGAATATTATGCAGTTGTAAATGTTGACCCATGGAAGTCTCAAGATTCAGAGTAATCTCTATACCTCGGCACAAAGGGCTGCCAGCAATTTCAGTGGTGAAAATGGAAAAACACACCGCGGAAGCTATTCAACTTCCGAGGAGCGTTCGAAAACGGAAGCAATTACTTCCGGGTTTTTCGGTGTTCAGGTTCCAAATGTTCGGCTTCCGAGACACTCGAAAACCGAGGTTCCACTGTATATGGATATGCATTACAAATTTATATTTGTAAAATCAAATAAAAACGATTTCAAAAAACCAAAAACAAAGTGTGTCCAGGGGTATATGTAACAGACTGGAGGTTTGTTTGTTTGTTGTATATTGCATTTATATCCCACCTTTTCCTTCAAGGTGGCCTGCACATTGTTCTCCCCTTGCTCATTTAGCTGCCACAACTACCTTGCAAGGTAGGGTAGGCTGAGAGGCAGTGGCTGGCTCCCCAAGGTCCCATGGCTGCGTGGAGATTCGAACCCTGGTCTCCCACATCCTGGTCTGACACTAACCATTGTACCGCACTGGCTCTCACCTCTCTGCCTGCCAAGGGTCACCAGGGCAATGTGCCTGGAGCCTCCTAGTTGGCATGCTCAAGGCGTGCCCCTCTGGGATGCGAGGAAGAGGGCAAGAAAGGTGGCGTTAACCTTCACCCTCTTCCAGCCCACTGGTTCTCTGGGTCCTGCCCCAGCTACAGTTTGAATAGGTCAGTGGTTCTCAAAGCAGGTTGTATTTCCCTCTTGGGGGGCAGCAGGATTACCTAGGCGGCGTGATAAGGGTCAAGTGGACATCAGGGGGGCACTGACAGGGGTAAATGACTATCAGACTTTAAAAAGCTGGTATCTCTGGATCAAGTTCATCAATTTGGGCAAATTAATTTAACTAGTTTTCCTTTGGCACTGCAGATGGTGACAGCAGTCACGAAATTAAAAGACGCCTGCTTCTTGGGAGAAAAGCAATGACAAACCTAGACAGCATCTTAAAAAGCAGAGACATCACCTTGCCAACAAGTTAAAGCTCTGGTTTTCCCAACAGTGATGTATGGAAGCGAGAGCTGGACCATCAAGAAGGCTGATCGCCGAAGAATGGATGCTTTTGAATTCTGGTGCTGGAGGAGACTCTTGAGAGTCCCGTGGACTGCAAGAAGATCAGACCTCTCCATTCTGAAGGAAATCAGCCCTGAGTGCTCACTGGAAGGACAGATCATGAAGCTGAGGCTCCAAGACTTTGGCCACCTCCTGAGAAGAGAAGACTCCCTGGAAAAGACCCTGATGTTGGGAAAGATGGAGGGCACAAGGAGAAGGGGACGACAGAGGACGAGATGGTTGGATAGTGTTCTCAAAGCTACCAGCATAAGTTTGACCAAAGTGCGGGAGGCAGTGGAAGATAGGAGTGACTGGCATACTCTGGTCCAGGGGGTCACGAAGAGTCGGACACGACTAAACAACAACAAGTTTTCCTTTTATTTTGAATAGACGTGGATTTCATTGTTGGCTGTTTTGCGTTTTATTATGTTATTATCTTCCTTAGCGGAGCGTGCAAAGTGCTAGGATGCTTTTTATAGGACCGAGTCAGGGGCACTGGGAACGACTTTATGGAACCAATGGAACGGTGGTCTAATGAAAACCTTTGGGGACCACTGCAATAGGTGAAGGGTTTGGTTTCAGACAGCTCCTCCCCGCACGATGCCCCCAACCTCAGACCAAAAAGGGTCTTGGAGCAACCTGGGAAGTAATGACCTCTGACCCCAGAGGTACTTGGTCTGGCTATGCGTCTGACGGCACTTCACGGCAACTCTTGGTGTGACCTTGCAAGGAGATAATGTCTGCCCACACACAGACTGAAACAACGGCTGGATTTTGGGGTTGCCGTCACTAATGCTATTATCTCTGGCAATCCCGTGTTGACTCTGCACACAGACAATGCACCCTTGTTCCATGTTCCAAGTCACAAGGTTTTCCATCATTTCCCAGCTCCTGTCCCCTTCCTAACCCACATTCCTGCATTAGCCAGGGGCTAATATTTACAAGGTGATCAGGCTTGCTTGGAATCCGCGCTTCCTGGCTTGTAAACCCCGATGCCTTATGTCTTGTGTTTAATCTCTGGTGCGAGAAACAATGTCACAAGACGCATGGGGCGCGACCTGAGACATCCTGCATCACGTTATACGTGGGGCCACCTCTTAAGACAGTTTGGAAACTCCAGCTGGGGCAGAATTTGGCAGCTGGGTTGCTCACCGGGGCAAGACGGTCTTGCACGGGCTACCAATTAGTTTCTGGGCCCAATTCAAAGTGCTGGTTTTGATCTATAAACCCTTAAACGGCTCAGGACCGCAATACTTCAAGGACTGCCTTTTTCCGTATAAACCTACCCAGACCCTGAAATCATCTCCTGAGGCCCTCCTTTGTGTGTTTTCTCCACGTGGGGTTCAGAGGGTTCTGAGCATGTCCATGGTGCCAGAAATCGCAGCTGCGCATGTGCAGATACCAGAAATCGCGTCTGCGCATGTCCAGATGTCGAAAATCGCTTCTGCGCAGGCACGATTTTCAGCGTCTGGGCATGCACAGAAGCGATTTCCGGCACCACAGACATGTGCAGATGCAATTTCTGGCATCGCGCTGCGCCAGTCCGGCCCACGGGTGATCTCCATCAAATCACGTAGCATGTCCATGGCTACAGCCTGCACCTAAAAAATCACGCACCCACTGTTTTCTGGGGCCGCAATGGCTCAAAAACGTGGTTACAAAGCACGGATCCACGTGGATCCTCAGGATTTTTGCATTGGGTCACCCCAAATTCTCCATCAGATCACATGTCTGTGGCCACAACATGAACCACAAAAATCATACATCCACTGTTTCGTTCAGAATATTTTTTTCCTTGATTTCCTCCTCTAAAAACTATGTGCGTGTTATGGTCAGGTGCGTCTTATGGGGCAAAAAATACGGCAATTGCCCCTTGTTTTGAATCTGAGTGTGCTACAGTATTCCTTAGCAGGCCATGCAAACTGCTCTTCCGAATAATGTTTTTTTATCGGGCAGGATAGCAGGCAATTGCGGGGGGGGGGGGGGACAAGTTCATGGAACCAAGCAGGTGTGGGGGCCCAAAAAAAGTTTGGGAGCCACTGGGCCACAACCTCCATCGTCCTAAATGACCTTGACCGACCCCAATGAGAGCTGGGAGACCCAAGGACATCTTATGGGTCACAGGTTGCTCCCTGCCCGTAATCTCACAGCTCCGCAGGCTGAGGGGCACCCCATCAGCCTCGGTGCTTTGGGTGCTGGCTCTACTTGTTGCAGCGGTGCGTGCAGCCCGATGGTGGGGTCAGGGGCGACAGAACTGGCTCCCGGCCGCAGTCCTCACCTCTCCCAGCCCCAGAAACATGTTGTTTAACTTATTGCTTCCGTTAGCTGCCTCCGCTGTGTATTTATATAGCAGCCTCCCACCGCCCTGGGCGGAACGGCTGCCAGGACTCAAGATCTTCCCCGCATGGGATGGCAGACGCACGGATACAGACACACAAGCTTGACCCCTGCCGGTCAGGGTGGGATGGAAACCCTCATAGAAACCCCCATTTTGCAACAGCGGAGAGGGTTGCCAGGTCGTTTCAGGGCCCAATTCGAGGTGCTCACGTTGGGGACCCAGGCTCTGAGGACCTGAAAACCCACCTCCTTCCCTGCAGACCCTCTCAGGCAGGGCCGACCCACCCATGAGGCGAGGCGAGGCAAAGCGATGGCCTCAGGCGGCAGGATGCAGAGGGGCGGCCAGGAATGCATTGCCTACTGCAGTCTGCCCCTAGGAGGCCAGTTTTTTTGCCTCTTTGGCAGCCCCCCATGTCACCTCTACAGCAACCCCTTGGGGGAAAAGAGGGGCTGCTGCCATAGGCATAACTGGGGGGGGCAGAGGGGCAGCTGCCCCCCCAATTGAGTAAATAAACAAAAATCCTTAACTAAATGACCAATTGCGTCTCAGATAAGTCGGTTCTGCTGCCCGAACATAAAGCCTGCCCCCCCAAAATAAATCCTGCGTAAAGCCTAGGATTTGCCGATCAGAAGGTCGGCGGTTCGAATCCCTGCGACGGGGTGAGCTCCTCATTGATCTGCCCCAGCTCCTGCCAACCTAGCAGTTCGAAAGCACATCAAAGTGCAAGTAGATAAATAGGTACCACTCTGGCGGGAAGGTAAATGGTGTTTCCGTGCGCTGCTCTGGTTCGCCAGAAGCGGCTTAGTCATGCTGGCCACATGACCCGGAAGCTGTATGCCGGCTCCCTCGGCCAGTAAAGCGAGATGAGCGCCGCAACCCCAGAGTCGGTCA
This sequence comes from Podarcis muralis, assembly GCF_004329235.1. Taxonomy (NCBI): domain Eukaryota; kingdom Metazoa; phylum Chordata; class Lepidosauria; order Squamata; family Lacertidae; genus Podarcis; species Podarcis muralis. The sequence continues at coordinate 4,148,285 of NC_041319.1, read as the reverse complement.
CAACTGGACCTAATGGTCAGGGGTCCCTTTACCTTTACCTTTTTATGCCCATGGCTGCCGCCCCCAGCTCAGTCAATAGACATGACACCCTTAATCTCACGGCCATGGGTTCCACATTGGGCAAACGATTCCTGCCTCGGGGTCCCTTCCAATTCTACAATTCTACGATTCCTCCTGCCCTTGTTCCCGATGTAGATCTTCACTCACACCATTGTGGGGGCGCACAACATTTCGTGGTCTCCCTTGGGCCAGCCTTGCTCTCGGGTGCTGAGCTGGCCAGAGTTGGCCCTCTTGGCGGTTCCTCTACCCTCAGAGGCTTGCGGGGTGGCCCAGCGGGAGACAGTTTTCTCTAGGGCACAGAGGAGCCCTGGCACCTTCATTGCACACCTGACATTGAACACCTGTTCACCCAGGCCTTTATTATCCAAGGTCATGGGTAGGCAACCTAAGGCCCGGGGGCTGGATCTGGCCCAATCGCCTTCTCAATCCAGCCCGTGGAGAGTCCGGGAATCAGCATGTTTTTACATGAGTAGAATGTGTCCTTTTATTTAAAATGCATCTCTGGGTTATTTGTGGGGCATAGGAATTCATTCATTTCCACCCCAAAAAATATAGTTCACCCCCCCCAAGGTCTAAGGGACAGTGGACCGGCCCCTGCTGAAAAAGTTTGCTGACCCCTGCCCAAGGTGTATGTTTTTACGAGCCTTTTGTGACTGTAAAGGTAAAGAGCGACGACTCTGGGGTTGTGCGCTCATCTCGCTCTACAGGTCGAGGGAGCAGGCGTTTGTCCGCAGACAGCTTCTGGGTCATGTGGCCAGCATGACTAAGCTGCTTCTGGCGAAACCAGAGCAGCGCACGGAAATGCCGTTTACCTTCCTGCCAGAGCGGTACCTATTTACCTACTTGCACTTTGACGTGCTTTCGAACTGCTAGGTTGGCAGGAGCAGGGACTGAGCAACGGGAGCTTACCCCGTTGCGGGGATTCGAACCGCCGACCTTCTGATCGGCAAGTCCTAGGCTCTGTAGTTTAGACCCCAGCGCCACTTGTTTTAAAACGTTTTCAGTACTGTGGTTAAATTTGTTGAAGAACTAACAAATAAATACGGTAATATGAATTGCCACGTCTGGTTGCATTCAAGAGTCAGTGTGGTGCAGCGGTTCCTTATGGTGTCAGGCTGGGACCAGGAAGACCTGGGTTCGAATTCCCCACTTCGCCATGAGGCTCGTGGGGCAGGCAGTCTAGCCTACTTCTCAGCCTAGCCTCCCTCACAAGGTTGTTGTGGGGATGGGGTGAATAAGGAGAGAACCATGTGTGCCACCTTCAGCTGACTGGAGGAAAAGTTGGGATATAAAGGCAAATTAAAGGTAAAGGTACCCCTGCCCGTACGGGCCAGTCGTGTCCGACTCTATGGTTGCGCGCTCATCTCGCTCAAGAGGCCGGGAGCCAGCGCTGTCCGAAGACACTTCCGGGTCACGTGGAAAGCGTGACGAAGCTGCAGCTGGCGAGCCAGCACCAGCGCCGCACACAGAAACGCCGTTTACCTTCCCGCTATAAAGCGGTACCTATTTATCTACTTGGGACGCGGGTGGCGCTGTGGGTTAAAGCCTCAGTGCCTAGGACTTGCTGATCAAAAGGTCGGCAGTTTGAATCCCCGCGGCGGGGTGCGCTCCCGTCGCTCGGTCCCAGCACCTGCCAACCTAGCAGTTTGAAAGCACCCCTGGGTGCAAGTAGGTAAATAGGAACCGCTTACTAGCAGGAAGGTAAACGGCGTTCCGTGTGCTGCGCTGGCTCGCCAGAGCAGCGATGTCACGCTGGCCACGTGACTCGGAAGTGTCTGCGGACAGCGCTGGCTCCCGGCCTCTAGAGTGAGATGAGCGCACAACCCTAGAGTCTGTCAAGACTGGCCCGTACGGGCAGGGGTACCTTTACCTTTTTACCTTATTTATCTACTTGCACTTAGGGGTGCTTTCAAACTGCTAGGTGGGCAGGAGCTGGGACCGAACGATGGGAGCTCACCCCGCCGCGGGGGTTCGAATCGCCGACCTTACGATCAGCAAGTCCTAGGCACTGAGGTTTTACCCACAGCGCCACCCGCATCCCTATAAAGGCAAATTAATGACTGGTTTTATAGGTGTTTTTTATGGGTGTTTTGCGGGTCACATTGGGCTAAAGATTTCTGCGTTGCAGGGGTAGGACTAGATGACCCTCGTGGTCCCTTCCAACTCAACAATGCTATGATTCTGTGCTGGAACAGCGGAAGGCAGCCAGGCAGACAAGCGAGCAAGCAGAGGCGTGGGACACAGTTTTATAAGGAGAGGGGGGTTTGTTTTCAGTCTTGCAATCTAGGGTGATGGAGGCTATCTTTGGCAAGCGGCTGAAATTTTGGGAGAGGAAGGAAGGCTCTCTGCAGGCTTGTGGAGCAAAGTTGAATTGGTTCTGCATATTCATTTCCCTCCTTTTGCCCTGCTCTCTCCCAAGCGCTCTTAGAGTCTTTTTCCTTCCCTCTGGGCACATTCCCCAGCAAGGTCAATGGGCTGCATTTCTACCCCTGCAATCAGGAGGGTCAATCAAGCTGGAACAATGAGCCAGGGAAAACAAAAAGCAAAAAAAAAGAAAGACCCCTTCATTAGCTTCTCCCCAGCCATAACCTGAGTAAACAGGCTGGCCCTGGAGCGAAAAGGGAAAAAAATAAAACCATCAGGTCTTGTTTCCAGTCCCCTTGGGAAGGACTTTGCAGACAGCCAAAGATCAGCTGCCAAGGCACAACTTTCAACAGCCCAACATTAAAGTCTTTTCGATGAGAAACGGCCGGGTCGATTCTGTGAAGTTCTGGGCCAAGGCTGATCCCGTCAGAACATAGGAAGCTGGCTTACACAGTGTCCCGTCTTTGCGCAGTGTCCAGCACTGCACTGACCACACCAGCTCTCTCCAGAACAGTGTACATTGTGAAGGGGATACGCCAGCTGTTTTCAAATAGGCGAAAGGCTGTCACATGGAAGAAGGAGCAAGCTCCTTTTCCGCTGCTCCAGAGGGGATGGCCCAACGAGAAAGGAGATTCCAACTAAACATTAGGAGGCTTCGAAAAATGCAGAAGAGCTAGGGGCGAACCAGTGGAGGAAAAAACTGAATAAGCCGAGGCGTGCTCGAAAACAGAAGCATTCTGGGTTGTCGACGTTCGAAAGCCGAAATGTTCGGCAACCGAAGTTCCACTGTGTATAGAAGCAAGAACAACACAACTAATCCAGAATGCGCCAGCTAGACTGGGGACTTTGGGTGCCTGCCGAGACCACATAACACCAGTCTTGAAAGGCCTACGTTGGCTCCCAGTATGTTTCCGAGCACAATTCAAAGTGTTGTTTAAAGCCCTAAATGGCCTCGGTCCAGTATACCTGAAGGAGCGTATCAGCCCCCATCGTTCAGCCCGGACGCTGAGGTCCAGCGCTGAGGGCCTTCTGGCGGTTCCCTCCCTGCGAGAAGCCAAGCTACAGGGAACCAGGCAAAGGGACTTCTCGGTGGTGGCGCCCGCCCTGTGGAACACCCTCCCACCAGATGTCAAAGAGATAAACAACTACAGTGGTACCTCGGGTTATAAACGCTTCAGGTTACATACGCTTCAGATTACAGACTCCAGTAACCAGAAAAAGTACCTCGGGTTAAGAACTTTGCTTCAGGATGAGAACAGAAATTGTGCTCCGGCAGCACAGCGGCAGCAGGAGGCCCCATTAGCTAAAGTGGTGCTTCAGGTTAAGAACAGTTTCAGGTTAAGAACGGACCTCCGGAACGAATTAAGTACTTAACCCGAGGTACCACTGTACCTGACATTTAGAGGACATCTGAAGGCAGCCCTGTTCAGGGAGGTTTTTAATGTGTGAAATGTAATTTTAATTTTTGTTGCAAGCCACCCAGAATGGCTGGAGAAACCCAGCCAGATGGGCGGGGTACAAATAATAAATTATTATTATTATTATTATTATTATTATTATTATTATTAACAACAACTCCAACATGAAGGCAGGGGAACTCTCCTGCTGAAGAAGGCAAAAATGACAGACTCACCAGAAAGCGGCTCCTTGACCTTGACCTCAGCCTCCTCTGTGACAGGGGCCGGATCCTGTGCCTCGGTCTGGTTGAACTTCTCCACCAGCGAAGCCCTGCGCACTTTCCCTCCCAGCCCGATCTTGAGGAAGGACATGCGCTTGTCTCCGCCACCGCCGTTCTCCTTCTCCGAGAGGCCGCAGTCGAGAGCGTAGAGGCTCTCCTTGCGGCGCCCGTTCAGGAGCTGGAGCAGGCTGAAGTCTTCGGAGCTGCGCCGCGTCTTCCTCTTCTCTGGCGTCCCCTGGTTGCCCTCCGTCAAGGGGATCATCATGCGGCCCAAAAAGGACCTCCTGTCCGAGCCCTTCTCCACGGGGGACTTCTTCTCGCCGCTCTTCTTCCCTTTGCCCATGCGGAAGGGGGACAGCCCCACCAGCTTCTCCAGCGTCGCCCGCCGCCTGTAGCGTCCCTCGGGGCTGCCGTTGAAAAGGCCCCGCTCGAAGGTGCCACCGCCGCCGTCCGGGGAAGGGTTCCTGCTCTCGGGGGAGTCGCTGCCCAGGAAAGAGTCTCTCTCGTTCTCCTCAAGGTCTTCCTCAAAAGGGTTGGTTCCCTGGTGGCATTCCTTCTCAAGGATCAGCGAGCCGCCGCCACCGCTGGTGTCGCCGTTGGCCATCTTGAGCTTGCAGGGGTTCTTAAGGACCGGCATGGCACCCAGCGCACCGCAGGACCTGGAAGGGAAGGTGGGGAAATGGTCCAGTGGTAGCAATGGGAGAGGCTGAGGAGGTTTCGGGGAGACATGCTGAACATTTTAATGTGTAATGTTTCCTTCTGTTTTTATATATGTTGGAAGCCGCCCAGGGGAGCTGGGGCAACCCATTCAACAACAACAGCAGCAGCAGCAACAGCAACAACAATAACAACAATAATAAAAATGCTTTGGGAGGTTTTCTTGTTTTCCACAGGTATAAATTTTATTTATACCCCGCCCTCCCCAGCTAAGACCGGGCTCAGGGCAGCTAACAGCAGATATAAAAACAACTGATTGAAATACAGTGGTACTTCAGGTTACAGACGCTTCAGGTCACAGACTCCGCTAACCCAGAAATAGTGCTTCAGGTTAAGAACTTTGCTTCAGGATGAGAACAGAAATCGTGCTCTGGCGGCGCGGCGGCAGCGGGAGGCCCCATTAGCTAAAGTGGTGCTTCAGGTTAAGAACAGTTTCAGGTTAAGAACGGACCTCCGGAACGAATTAAGTACTTAACCTGAGGTACCACTGTACAACTTAAAAAACAAGATTAAAATACAACCTTAAAACATTAAAATGCAACCTCGTTTCAGTGGAAACTCAAATCAAAAACTTTTGGGGGGATGAAAACGTCAAGTCTCCACCAAGGCTAATATTTTAATGTGTAATGTTTCCTTCTGTTTTTATATATGTTGGAAGCTGGGGCAACCCATTCAGATGGGTGGGGTATAATAAAAACAACAGCAATAACAACAATAACAATAATAATAATGCTTTGGGGAGCTTTGCTTGTTTTTCACAGGGGCCAGGCCTCAGCATATGCCTCTGAAATCCTAACCAAAACCAAATTCCAACCCCCCTTCCCCAAATCTTATTATTACCGTATTTTTCGCCCTATAGGACGCACTTTTTCTCTTCCAAAAATGAAGGGGAAATCTGGGTGCGTCCTATGGGGCAAATGCAGCCTTTCGCTGAAGCTTGGAGAGCGAGAGGGGTCAGTGCGCACCGACCCCTCTCGCTCTCCAGGCTTCAGGAAGACATCCGTAGCCTAGGCAGCCCTGCGGGAGGTCCCGCAGGGATGTCTAGGCTGCGGATAGCAGCCTGCCGCCTGGCGGGCAGGGCACCCTGAAGCAGAGCGCCCCGCGCGCCGGACAGGTATCCGCAGCATGGGGAGCCCTGCAGGAGTTCCCCGCAGGGCTCCCCACACTGTGGATAGCAGCCTGCCGCCCGGCGGGCGGGTCACCCTGAAGCAGAGCGCCCCTCTCGCCAGGCAGACATCGGCCAGCCCCACAAGCTCGGGGGACAGCAGGGAGGCGCAGCACCGCCATCCCGCTGTTCCTCGACCTGGTTCGGTTTCCCCGACCTGCTTTTGGGGGGGAAATAAAGGGGGGGGAAATTCCTTTATTTCCCCCCAAAAAAACTAGGTGCGTCCTATGGGACGGAGCATCCTATGGGACGAAAAATACAGTATTCTTCGTTTATTAATAAACCATGGATAAGGAGCATAAAGGAATGCTGTCACAGCAGGTTGAAATCAGCATAAGGTTGGATATTATCATGGGACTTGTTTTTAATACATTGGTACTTCAGGTTACAGACGCTTCAGGTTACAGACGCTTCAGGTTACAGATTCCGCTAACCTAGAAATAGTACCTCGGGTTAAGAACTTTGCTTCAGGATGAGAACAGAAATCGTGCTCTGGCGGTGCGGCGGCAGCAGGAGGCCCCATTAGCTAAAGTGGTGCTTCAGGTTAAGAACAGTTTCAGGTTAAGTACGGACCTCCAGAACGAATTAAGTACTTAACCCAAGGTACCACTGTATAGCATAACCATGTGTGTTTATTGCAATCGTGCTGAAATGCGAGCTTAGGAGAAGAACAGGAAGGGAAGCAAAGCACAGAGGCAGGTGTACATGAAAGTTTTAGAAGCTCGCTAGGCCGTGATATTTAAGAAAAGGTGAAAACAGAAAAATGTCTTCAGCTCAGGTCTGCCTTTGCCGTTGAGCCGACAGTCAGCTCATAGCAACAAATGGCTTGCAGATCTAACCTAGGTCTGATTTATTGCACTGTTATGGATTTGGGGGTGCCCTGACTCTCCCTAGATTCCTGGCTGTTGGGGTTTAATCAGTGTTTAGAGAATTAAGGTGCGCTGACAGGAGTTGTAAAAGTACAGAGTACACTGGTTTTCCTGTTCAGGAGATCAGTTGATAGAGGTGCCATTAAGAAACAAAGAGACCAGAGGACAGGTCCATTAAGAGTGATTAACAAGGCAATTACTGTCCTTCATCCGCCCTGAGTAATGGGCAGAGATAAAAAAAAAAAGTTGGGAGGGAGAGGGCGCCAGGGTTATGGGGAGCCTGATGTCAGCACAGGAAAAAGTGTCCTTTTGCCGGAGGTTTTTGGAAACAGCAAAAAGGATGTGGGGGCAGCAGAACTCCATGGAGGCTGGCTGGGAGCGTCTGAAGGAGGGTCTCCACCCCCATTGTTCTCCCCGAACACTGAGGTCCAACGCCGAGGGCCTTCTGGTGGTTCCCTCCCTGCGAGAAGCCAAGTTACAGGGAACCAGGCAGAGGGCCTTCTCGGTGGTGGCACCCGCCCTGTGGAATGCCCTCCCACCAGATGTCAAGGCAATAAACAACTATTTTTCTTTTAAAAGACAACTGAAGGCAGCCCTGTTTAGGGAAGCTTTTAATGTTTAATAGGTTACTGTATTTTATTGTTTTGTTGGTAGCCACCCAGAGTGACTGGGGAAACCCAGCCAGATGGGCGTGGTATAAATAATAAATTATTATTATTATTATTTTACGGGAGAGATTGGGGAGCGTGGCTGCCTTCTGCTCTGGACCCCAGGTTTGATGAAGCTCTAGGAGAAGCAACTAGAGACACTCTTTGAGGTGTAATGTTCTGCACTCCTCCATCAAAACTCAGGTGAATATATGGGTAAAGAAAACGTGGTGCTGTGGTCTAAACCACAGAGCCTAGGGCTTGCTGATCAAAAGGTCGGCGGTTCGAATCCCCGCGATGGGTGAGCTCCTGTTGCTCAGTCCCTGCTCCTGCCAAGCTAGCAGTTTGAAAGCACGTCAAAGTGCAAGTAGATAAATAGGTACTGCTCTGGTGGGAAGGTAAACGGCATTTCCGTGTGCTGCTCTGGTTCGCCAGAAGCGGCTTAGTCATGCCGGCCACATGACCCGGAAGCTGTACGCCGGCTCCCTCGGCCAGTAAAGTGAGATGAGCGCCGCAACCCCAGAGTCGGCCATGACTGGACCTAACGGTCAGGGGTCCCTTTACCTTTATTGCATTTATATATACATAATCTTACTTGTATGCCACCTTTCCACTGTTCGAACTATGCTCTGGGCGGCTTATGGCATGAAAAAAGCACATAACTACAACAGAAGTTGTCATAAACCATGTCAGAAAATAGACAACCGAATTAAACCACTTACATCCCACCATTTTACTCCAAGGAGCACAGGGTGGTCTGCATAGTTCTGTTAGCCCCCAAATGGAAAGTGAGTGAGGTCCCACATAGAGAGGTTTGGCAACTTTAAGATGTTACAATATGTAGAACTTGCAGGCTTAACACACAGAAAAAGAGAGCAAGAACAACGTACAGTATATTTAAAGAAGAGTGGAGAATAATTATTGAATACGTGGAAAATAATTGGACACAGCTCAAAATGCTGGCAGCATAAAGATAAATTAAACAGAGTAAACAACATTGGATGTAAAAGGGGGAAATTGATTTGAATGGTTATAGCAAAATGTGCAGGAATGTATGATATGTGATATGAACCGCGGAAGGAGAAGAAGGGAAGTCGTTAAAGTTTGTAAAACGTTTATTTTGAAATGGGAAAAACCCTGAAAACTCAATTTAAAAAGTTTTTTAAAAAATAAATAGTAACACACCTGGGGCACTAGGAAAGGCAGCCCCACAGAGAGAGCGCAAGGGGTCCAAGCCCACTGCTTGACCCTTGCACGCCTCTGCAGAGACTTGGCCGGGACCAGGGACCCACAGTGTGGGAGCAGGAAGTTTGTGAAGAGGGGATCTTCCACACTGGGAATCCCCAGAGCTGGGCTGACCCAAAGTCAGTGTACAGGAAGCCCTACCTGAGTTTCCATGTTTGCAGAAGGGGCTTTTTCTCTCCTGCTTTTTCACGCCAGCCAGATGACAGCTGAACCTCTCTCTGTGTGGAAGTATCTCAAATGACCAGCTGATAGCAGATTTACCTGCCTGGTCTATGGACCCTCCCCTTGCTGCCATGTGACCTGCCTTCTCTTAAAACTGCCCTCATTCCAAGAAGGCAGAAGGGAGGGGACCCTGCAAGAGAGATCCACGAGACCTTTTCTTCTTTCTTTCTTTCTTTCTTTCTTTCTTTCTTTTCAAAATCCTCTTTCTGACTCTTCTTTGTCCACATTGTGGCTGCAACACATACAGAGGCTACAATCCAGTTTCAGAAATCTCTCTCCTCCCATTTATCCCCACGTAAATGCTCCCGTTTGCGGACACCTGCTTTGGATGCAGAAGGTATTGGGTTCAGGTGCTGACAGCATCTCCGGTTAGGGCTGGGTGTGCCCCCTGGACAGCTGCTGCCAGTCAGTGTAGACATTAATGAACTAGGTGGGCCAGTTGCCTGAAGCTAAGGCAGTTTCTTGTGTCCGTACACTGGTACCTCGGGTTACATATGCTTCAGGTTACAGATTCCACGAACCCAGAAATAGTGCTTCAGGTTAAGAAATGCTTCAGGATGAGAACAGAAATCGTGCTCCGGCAGCGCGGCAGCAGCAGGAGGCCCCATTAGCTAAAATGGTGCTTCAGGTTAAGAACAGTTTCAGGTTAAGAATGGACCTCCAAAACGAATTAAGTACTTAACCTGAGGTGCCACTGTATAGTTAAAGCTATGGTTTTCCCAGTACAGTGGTACCTCGGGTTAAGTACTTAATTTGTTTGGGAGGTCAATTCTTAACCTGAAACTGTTCTTAACCTGAAACACCACTTTAGCTAATGGGGCCTCCTCCTGCTGCTGTGCCGCCAGAGCACAATTTCTATTCTCATCCTGAAGCAAAGTTCTTAACCCGAGGTACTATTTCTGGGTTAGCGGAGTCTGTAACCTGAAGCGTATGTAACCTGAAGCATATGTAACCCAAGGTACCACTGTAGTGATGTATGGAAGTGAGAGCTGGACCATAAAGAAGGCTGATCGCCGAAGAATAGATGCTTTTGAATTCTGGTGCTGGAGGAGACACCTGAGAGTCCCATGGACTGCAAGAAGATCAAACCTCTCCATTCTGAAGGAAACCAGCCATGAGTGCTCACTGGAAGGACAGATCCTGAAGCTGAGGCTCCAAGACTTTGGCCACCTCATGAGAAGAGAAGACTCCCTGGAAAAGACCCTGATGTTGGGAAAGATGGAGGGCACAAGGAGAAGGGGAGGACAGAGGACGAGATGGTGGGACAGTGTTCTCGAAGCTACAAACATGAGTCTGACCAAACTGTGGGAGGCAGTGGAAGACAGGAGGGCCTGGCGTGCTCTTGTCCAGGGGGTCACAAAGAGTCAGACACGACTAAACGACTAAACAACAACAACAAAGGCAGTTTCTTGCGTTCCTGTGCAGCCAGTACTGTACGTGTTTCTGGCATTGCGCCCGCTTGAATGCCAGGGGTCTTAATGAGAATCCCTGCTGTTTCTTCCCACTCAGGGTGTGCTCTGACGGGTGGTATGGATCTGACCTTGGGGTGGGGGTGGGGGGGCTGGAAATCAGGCCGTTCTTCCAGAGCGGCCGGCCATTTGGGAGACCCTGAGTCATAATTTCGCAGAAGTTCTGGGAGACGAGGAAATTACACAGCAGGATGGAGAGGCAGGAAACTGGTTTTTTCTCAAAGAGAAAATATACGCACAGCAGAGAGTCGCGCTCCTTGTAATGTATAAGCGGCTCAAGGATGTGAAAAGAGCCTGCTGGATCAGGCCCAAGGGGGCCCATCCAGTCCAGCACCCCTGTTCTCACAGTGGCTGACCAGCTGCCTCTTGTGGGAAACCAGCAACCAGGATCCGGGCACAAGAGAAACAGTCTCTCCTAATGGGTTCCAGCAACTAGGATTCAGAAGCTTTTACTGCCTCTGACCAAAGAGCAAAGTATGTTTCGGAGCACAATTCAAAGTGTTGGTGCTGACCTTTCAAGCCCTAAACGGCCTCGGTCCAGTATACCTGAAGGAGCATCTCCACCCCCATCGTTCAGCCCAGACACTGAGGTCCAGCTCCGAGGGCCTTCTGGCGGTTCCCTCATTCTGAGAAGTGAGAAGTGAGGTTATAGGGAACCGGACAGAGGGCCTTCTCGGTGGTGGCGCCCACCCTGTGGAACGCCCTCCCTTGAGATGTGAAGGAAATAAGCAGCTATCCTATCTTTAAAAGACATCTGAAGGCAGCCCTGTTTCGGGAGGTTTTTAATATTTAATGCTGTATTGTTTTTAACACTTGATTGGGAGCCGCCCAGAGTGGCTGGGGAAACTCAGCCAGTTGGGCGGGGTATAAATAATAAATTATTATTATTATTATCATTATCATTATCATCATTATCATTATCATCATGGCTAGTAGCCATTGAGAGCCCTCTCCTCCTCCATGAATTGGACCAATCCTGTTAGAAAGCCACCCGAGAAATAGGAACAATAATACATATGTGGTGGAGGTGTGAGGAAATTAAGAAATTTTGGATAGTAATAGCATGAAGAATGAAAGAAGACGTTGAAAATATAAATAACAAGGAAACCAGATACATATCTCCTCGGACTGATAGATGAAGAGATACCACAGGGAAAGAAAAGAATTTTCCTGTGTGCAAGTACAGCTGCTAGAATAGTGATTGCTGCTAGGTGGAAGTCACAAACTATACCCACAAAGGAGGAATGGATTTGTAAACTAAATGAATCTTTAATTTTGGCAAAATTAACTGCTATAATAAGAAATCAGTCGAATCAAAAATGAAAAAAGGAGTGAAAATGTTTTGATGAATTTTGCTCAGAAAAAGGTATGCTAACATGCCTAGATTAAAAGTACTGGAGGGAAGAAAAATTAGTAAGGAAAGATAATGAGAATAGATAGATGATTTGAGAAGACTGTGGAATGCAAAGATTATTGTAAATTGTGTAATGTGGAGGAAATTGAGTGGGGGCAGAGGGAAGTGGGAGGAGGGAGAAAAGAATAATATGGTGGATTGAGGAAATATAAATGTAAGTGTATGGGGAGATGGGGAGGAAATGGTATTGGCTTTGGTACATTTGTATTGTAATGTAATATGTGAAAACCAATAATAAATAAATAAATAAACAAACAAACGAAGAAAAGAAGAAGACAACCACCCAAGTTGGCCTCCTGTGGCAGGGAGTTCCACAGTTTAACATGCACTGCATAAAGAAGTGCTTCCTTTTATGTGTCCTGAAACTTCCAACATCCTGCGTCGCTGCATACCCACACGTTCTGGTGTTAAGAGAGAGAAGAAGAGCAACTTTTCCCCATGCACTTTCTCCGTGACAGGCATAATTTTGTAGACTTCTAGCATGTCGCCTCTTTACTTTTCTCTAAACTAAAAAGTCCCAAACTCCGCAAGCTTTCTTCGTAGGGGAGCAGCTGTAGCTTCTAAAGAGCTACACAGGAGGCCTTGTTGCATTCTTAGAAGCCGGGGTTCCCCGACCCAGTGCCCTCCCAGGCATCATGGTTTACATTTCCTATCAGCCCCAACCAGCCCTGCCACACTGCCACCTGCCCCAGAGTCATATGACTGGTTTCACAGGCGCTGAGTTGCAGTCTTCACTATCAGCGCCAGCCAGCAAAGCCACACGACCAGCGTCACGCGACTTGGGCTGGTAGGAGCTGTGGTGTAGCTTCCTTTTTTTCTTTTTGCACTTCAGCAAAAAGATAACCCCAAGAACACTGGGGCACCTTAATGGAGAGCTGCTTTAAATCTGCCACAGCAAAATTGTTGGCCCCTAAAATGCCCAAAGCCTCTCTTGTTGTTTTTTCTCTCAAGGCTGAGCTCTGGGGAGCACCGGCATAAATTCAGTCCCATTGGCAACCTACCGTATTTTTCGCTCCATAAGACACACTTTTTTCTTCCTAAAAAGTAAGGGGAAATGTCTGTGCGTCTTATGGAGCGGATGCGTGGTCCCTGGAGCCGAATTGCCCAGGGGCGAAAAGCAGGTCGTGCTTTTTTATTTAGAAAGAGGGAAGTAGGTGTTGAAGCAAAGGCGCTAATCGGCAAGCGATTGGGGAAGGAGATAAGGGATGCTAGCGATAAAGGAGGCTGCCTGGGAGGGGGGAGGTAAAGACAGCGCACTTGCAAGGAGAGGAGACAGGAAGATTAAAGTGATGAAGAGAGAAATCAGAAGAAAAGGAGGAGCAAAAAACTGCTCCAGCTAAGGAAAAGACACTAAGGCAAACAAGAGGGAAGGGGGTGTTGAAACAAAGTCGCTGATCAGCTGATCAGCAAGTGATTGGGAGGGAGATAAGGGACTCTAGAGATAAAGGAGGCTGCCTGGGCGGGGGGAGGTAAAAGCACATGGATCCTCGGTATTTTTGCACTGGGTCACCCCAAATTCACCATCAGATCACACAGCTACAGTCTGCACCAAAAAAAAAAACATGCATCCATTGTTTTGTTCAGAATATTTCCCCCCCCCCTTGTTCTCCTCCTCTAAAAACTAGGTGCGTCTTATGGTCTGGTGCGTCTTATGGAGCGAAAAATACGGTGTATGTGGGCATCAACCGTCCTCTTCCTCCTCCTCCTCGAGAGGAGGCACATTCATTGCCAGGAGCTGTACCCAAGAAGCAGGTAGACTGCAGGCTTGCTGAATTTTACTAGGAACCACACCCCCCAAGATCAACCAACAATTAGAATTTAAGGGCAGGGTGCCTCTGAGCATGCTCTGAGCCTGTTTCCATTCCAGAACCAGATATTCCACGCAAACTCCTGGCTCCAACTCAGGTGGGCATAAGCAGTTTTGTTGCTGATGTTACAAAACAGTCAAGAGTCAGAAATCCCTCCCGAGCTATAGCAAACCATTCAGCGCAAATCACTCTGCACACCTGCAATCGGCACAGAAATTCGGAATGGGCAATGTACCTTATATGGTGGGAAGTTTACCTGGGACATTCGGCATGGCAAACAGATGTAAAGTTCTGCCAATGGGCTGCAGCCCTTCTCCCCATTTAAAGGTGAACATACCCCCCCCCAAAAAAAAATCCCACTTGCGATCTGCAATAGATGGAGGGGTGGGGGAAGAGGTGCCTGCACACACCTGGGCTACTCACCTGCCTGGAGCCTGAAAGAAAGAAAATCACACCCAGAGTTTGCGGTGCTTCGCTGCCTGGCTGCATGGAGGCAAGCAGCAATTTGCAGGATATTCTTTTGCCCCATTTTTTTTGCAGAGAAGAAGACAGCCCTCTGATGTATATTAAAAAAAAGGGTAAAGGGGACCCCTGACCATTAGGTCCAGTCGTGTCCGACTCCGGGGTTGCGGCGCTCATCTCGCTTTACTGACCGAGGGAGCCAGCATACAGCTTCCGGGTCATGTGGCCAGCATGACTAAGCCGCTTCTGGCGAACCAGAGCAGCGCACGGAAACACCGTTTACCTTACCGCCAGAGCAGTACCTATTTATCTACTTGCACTTTGAGGTGCTTTCGAACTGCTAGGTTGGCAGGAGCAGGGACCGAGCAACAGGAGCTCACCCCATCGCGGGGATTCGAACCGCCAACCTTCTGATCGGCAAGCCCTAGGCTCAGTGGTTTAACCCACAGTGCCACCCGCGTCCCTTGGAGATGGTATATTACACCAGTGAAATTAGCTAAAATGTGTAAGACAAATAATAAATGTTGGAAATGTAAAGAAAAAGAAGGAACATTTTATCATATGTGGTGGGAATGTAAACAAGTGAAGAACTTCTGGGAAATGATATATAATGAGATGAAAAAGGTGTTAAAATATACATTTTTTAAAAAACCAGAAGCATTTCTTACTTGATATTATAGGTCAGGACATTAAAAGGCAAGATGTTAAATTGTTTTTATACGCAACAACAGCGGCAAGAGTATTGTTAGCCCAGAAATGGAAACAAGAAGAAATTCTGATGAAAGAAGAATGGCAGACGAAATTAATGGACTGTGCAGAATTGGACAAAATGATAGGAAGGATTTGAAACCTGCGGGACCAGAGATTTACAGAAGATTGGAAGAAGTATATAAACTATTTGAAAAGCAACTGTAATCAACAAATTACGCTACTACAAGAAGTTTTGTAAGGTGAGATATACGAAGTGTTACAAAGTAGAAAAAGATAGAGATATTGGTTATGAGTTTGAAATGTAAGAGGGAAAATAAGAAATGCATACTAAGAGATTAGATTGGAAAATTATCAGGCAGGATTGATGGAAGTCAATAATTTGAATAAGATGTAAAAGTATGTTTAATTACTGTTGAAAATGATACGTTAAAGAAAACTAATAAAAATTTATTTAAAAAAAGAGAGAGAGAAAGAAGACCTTGATAGAATCAGATTTTGCCAGGGGTGGGAAGGAGGGATACTTTCAAGGAAAAGAAAACATAACTTGCAACTCTGAGCAAATGGAAATAGGGCCATGCCTGTCATTCCAGAATATTTTCATATGAGGGGTTACCGCCTGAGGCGTCCCCACATTGGAGGCAGTGTGGTGTAGTGGTTGGAGCGTCAGGCTAGGAACTGGGAGACTGGGGTTCAAATCCCCCCACTCTGCCTCTTTCAGCCTAACCTACCTTGTCAACAAAGGTCTGTATAGTTAAAGCTATGGTTTTCCCAATAGTGAGAGCTGGACCCATAAAGAAGGCTGATCGCTGAACAATTGATGCTATTGAATTATGGTGCTGGAGGAGACTCTTGAGAGTCCCATGGACTGCAAGAAGAACAAACCTCTCCATTCTGAAGGAAATCAGCCCTGAGGGCTCACTGGAAGGACAGATCCTGAAGCTGAGGCTCCAGGACTTTGGCCACCTCCTGAGAAGAGAAGACTCCCTGGAAAAGACCCTGATGTTGGGAAAGATGGAGGGCAGAAGGAGAAGGGGACGACAGAGGACGAGATGGTGGGACAGTGTTCTCGAAGCTAGCAGCATGAGTTTGACCAAACTGCGGGAGGCAGTGGAAGACAGAAGTGCCTGCCGTGCTCTGGTCCAGGGGGTCACGAAGAGCCGGACACGACTAAACGACTAGACAACAACCTCACAGGGTTGTTGGGTGGATTAAATGAGGGGGAAGAATCACGCGAGGCACCTTGAGTCGCCGGGAGAAAAATGCGGGATATAAATGCAATCGGTCATTAACACCGGGAGACTCTGTGCTACAGCCTCCCCCGGAACATAATTCCTCACAACACTTTGCAAAAATATACCTTGGCATTTTGCAGTGCGCGCGCGTAAAACTAAGACTGCGCGACGCCTTAGCGTTCATGCGCGTGTGCATTTAGCCACATGCGCTTGGGGGAGACTTGATACACTCCCCCCCCCTTTACCCACCCAGAGAGTATCCTGGGAAGGGACCCGATCCTGCAGAACGGCGACTCTAGCAACTGATGCGAACAGCGTTTCCCACGAAGCATCCCCAGCCGGCAAAAGCAGACGTGAAATAAGGACCGTGGGAAAATGTGGTGGGGGAGGGACAGGGGGCTGCTGCGCCCCGGCTTCTGGGAACAGCTGGAGATCAAAAGAGCAAAGAATACAATTTAGCAGCAGTGAAACCTGCACCTCCAGGAAACTGCAAGGGGCAGGGGACGGGGGCGCACGAATAGGACCCTACCTGATTCGTGCGTCCTTTGGCGCAATCCCTGGTGCTCAGTCCATTCTCTGCGCGCTCGACTCCTCGTCTTCCAGCTCTGGGCGATTCCTCTGCTGCTCTGAAGGAGGAAAGTGGAGGTGGGGACTTCTGAGGCGAAGGAAGCTTGGGGCTCGATTCTTTGTCGTTGTTGTTTTTTGGAGAGGATGTCCCTCCCAGTAGCCTTGGTAGTTAAAACTGCTGCTTTATATAATCAGGGAAACCGACCCTTCTGGCGCACTTAGCGCTGCTGGGTCAAGGAGCTGCGACCACAGTGCGGGACGTATTTTCCTTCTCCTTTCCTTTTTTGGAGAGGGGCAGGAAAACCTTTGAATCAGGGCGAGGGAGAATGTGCGTGATGTGTTTCCCCCCAGCAACAAGGCTAATAACTGATGCGTGCAAAGTCACAATAAAGGGGGCTCCTGACCATGGGCAGAGAGCCCTTTCCTTCCGCCTTGCAAACGAGTGGACACAGCCCGCCAGCTCCCCACCACACGTACAGGGTTTTTTTTGGGGTGGTTATTAATGTTACTTTTCATTCAAAGGATTCCCAAAGCAGCTTGCAAACAATAAATAATAAGAACATAACAGAACAGAATACCACAAACACAGCACAAGTCATATAGGATAATCGACAAATCGTCAGTGAAACATCTGCAATCTATAAAACACTGTTAAAGCAACAGCAGAAAAAAATTAAGCTAAGCGTCACAATTAAAGCAAAAGTCCTATTATATGATTAACAAATTCATACAGCATTTATAATCGATAAATCAGTTTTAACAACGTTAACAAAACAGCAGCCAGAATCTAAACCAAGCGCTGAGATGTCCCGGTGGGGCTCAAGTCTTTCAGAACCCTGGTTTTTGTTTTGTTTTGTTTTGAGAGCACTGCCAGCATTTGCACAAATATTATGATTATTTATTATTATTTAGCCGCCTTTCACCCTTTACAGTCACAAAACTAAAGATAGAGCCTATACAGCCAGTTCCCTGCAGGATGTGAACAACCAGCAGTTGATCTGTATGTATAATTTAGCATATTTTGGGGGTGCAAATCTGCATCCTGGACCCTGTGCACCGACCGCCCCCTTTCTGCCTGAGTATTTGAAGTGCCTAGCAGTGCCTCTGCCTACCATGAGGCCAGGACAGGTGGCTGAAGGTAGCAAGCGGCCGTGGGTCTGTAATTTTTAGAGAAAAGGCAGGCAAGTGGAGATATTAGAGAAGTTCATAAAATGATGTCTGGCATGGAGAAAGTGGAGAGAGACGAATGTTAGCCCCCTCCCCTAACACTGGACATCCAGTGAAGCCGAACCCTGGATGATTTGGGACACGTAAAAGGAAGTACTTCTTTATGCAGTTAAACTATGGAACTCCCTGCCACAGGAAGCAGCGATGGCCACCAGCTTGGATGGCATTAGAAGAAGATTAGGCAAATTAAAGGAGGAGGAGAGGGCTCTTGATGGGCGCTAGCCAGGATGGCTGTGTGGCAGCGATGCTTCTGAATCCCAGTAGCTGGAGGCCACAGGACGGGAGAACGTTCTTAATAATAATAATAATAATAATAAATTTTATTTATATCCCGCCCTCCCCAGCCGAAGCCGGGCTCAGGGCGGCTAACAACACTAAAACAGTACAACATTATAAATACATTCTAAAAATTAATTAAAATACAAATTGATGGCAACCATAGACTAAAGCTTTGTAGAGATTGCCAAAGGAGGGAGTCAGGCTGCGCCCTGACCAAAGGCCTGGTGGAACAGCTCTGTCTTACAGGCCCTGCGAAAAGATGTCAAGTCCTGCAGGGCCCTTGTCTCTTGCGACAGGGCATTCCACCAGGTTGGAGCTGCAGCCGAAAAAGCTCTGGCTCTAGTTGAGGCCAGCCTAACCTCTCTGTGGCCTGGGACCTTCAAGATGTTTTTATTTGAAGACCGTAAGTTCCTCTGTGGGGCATACCAGGAGAGGCGGTCCCGTAGGTACGAGGGTCAGGGCCGTAGCTCAAGGGAAGAGCAAATGCTTTGTATGCCAAACTTCCCAGGTAGATCTCCAGGCAGGGCAGTGAAACAAACCCTGGAGAACAGCTGCCGGTCAGCACCTTAAACCTGATCCTGTACTCCACCGGGAGCCAGTGCAGCTGGTATAGCACCGGATGAATGTGATCTCGCAGTGAAGACCCCGTAAGGAGTCTCGCTGCGGCAGTCTGCACCCGCTGGAGTTTCTGGGTCAGTCTCAAGGGCAGCCCCACGTAGAGCGAGTTACAATAATCCAGTCTGGAGGTGACCGTCGCGTGGATCACAGTGGCTAGGTCAGGGCAAGAGAGGTAAGGAGCCAACTGCTTAGCCTGGCGGAGATGAAAAAATGCCGCCTTTGTTATAGCTGCAATCTGCGCCTCCATGGAGAGGGAGGTATCGAAGATTACACCCAAACTCTTAACGGACGGTGCTGGCATTAATTGCACCCCCGCAAGAGATGGGAGTTGCCCCCTCAATCTCATATCGTCCCGTCCCAGCCAGAGGACCTCTGTCTTCGAAGGATTTACCGTAACTTCAACCGGCTCCCACGTAACCATCCAGCCACAGCTTCCAAGCATCTGATCAGTGTGTCTGGGGCCGAGTCAGGATGGCCATCCATCAACAGATAGAGTTGGGTGTCATCAGCATACTGATGGCAGCCCAGCCCAAAACTCCGGACAAGCTGGGCAAGGGGGCGCATAAAGATGTTAAAAAGCATCGGGGAGAGAATCGCACCCTGAGGCACTCCACACACCAAGGAGTGGCGGGATGACAATTCCCCCCCAAGCGCCACCCTCTGTCCCCGACCAGAGAGAAACGAGCGCAGCCATTGAAGGACTGTGCCCTGGATCCCCACGTCGGCAAGGCGGTGGTCCAGGAGTTCATGATCGACCATGTCGAAGGCTGCTGACAGGTCTAGAAGAATCAGCAGCCCCGACCCGCCTCGATCCAGCTGCCTGCGGAGATCATCTGTTAGGGCGACCAGAGCCGTCTCGGTCCCATGACCAGCGCGGAAACCGGACTG
The DNA here is from genome assembly GCF_004329235.1 of Podarcis muralis. Taxonomy (NCBI): domain Eukaryota; kingdom Metazoa; phylum Chordata; class Lepidosauria; order Squamata; family Lacertidae; genus Podarcis; species Podarcis muralis. Next base: position 4,128,643 of record NC_041319.1, on the reverse strand, counting down.
GAATGGATCCAGAGCCGATGTTTCATCCAGAAACCTACCAAGCTGTTCCGCAACCGCTCTCTCAATCACCTTACCCAGGAATGGAAGATTCGAAACCGGGCGGTAATTGGATAGATCTAAGGGATCTAATGATGTTTTCTTTAAAAGCGGGCGCACCACTGCCTCCTTCTGTTCCCCTGGGAATGTCCCGGTGCCAAGGGACAAATTGATGATATCCCCCAGGGGGGCCCGCACCTCGTCTGGACACGCTCTAATCAGCCAGGACGGGCACGGGTCGAGAGGACAAGTGGTGGGCTTTCCAGCTTGGAGGAGTCTGTCCACATCGGCTGGGGATATCCGGTCAAAGTGGTCCAATACTGGACCCCGAGGACAGTCGAGGGGCCTCCAGTTCCTTTATTGTATCGAAATTGGCGGGGAGGTCATGGCGGAGCAACAGGACCTTCTCCGCAAAAAAGCTCGCAAATGCCTCACAGCTGTGTGTCAAATTGTGTGTTAAATTTGGCTGTCCTTCAAGGGACGTTAAAGACCGAATTATACTAAATAATTGCGCCGGGCGAGAGCTGGCGGATGCAATGGAGGCTGAGAAGTAGGACTTCTTAGCGGCCTTCACTGCCATCTCATAGGTTTTCATAAAAACCCTATAAGATGTGCTTGGATCCTGTGTGCGAGGTCCTGCGTGCGAGGCATCCAGTGAGCCCCCCCATTAATAATAATTTATTATTTATACCCCGCCCATCCGGCTGGGTTTCCTCAGCCACTCTGGGCGGCTTCCAACAAAGATTAAAAATACATTAAAATGTCACACATTAAAAACTTCCCTGAGCAGGGCTGCCTTCAGATGTCTTCTAAATGTCAGGTAGTTGTTGTTTGACATCTGATGGGAGGGCGTTCCACAGGGCGGGTGCCACCACCGAGAAGGCCCTCTGCCTGGTTCCCTGTAACTTGGCTTCTCGCAGCGAGGGAACCACCAGAAGGCCCTCGGAGCTGGACCTCAGTGTCCGGGCAGAACGATGGGGGTGGAGATGCTCCTTCAGGTATACTGGACCAAGGCCGTTTAGGGCTTTCAAGGTCAGCACCAACACTTTGAATTGTGCTCGGAAACTTAAGGCTCTTTTGCACCTCTTGTTCATGCCAGTGAGGCTCAGGCAAGCCGGATAACTGCCCAGCTCACGGGAACCAGCAGGCTAGAATTGGTTTACCCTTTGGAATTTTCCACCCCAGCCTTGTTTGTGGGCAGGCAATCCTGCCCTTGGAATCTTGTGCTTCAGTTGCTGCTTGAGTGCATCTGGGCAGACTCTCTGCCCCGGACATGTAAGCTCATCTAAGCCAAGTCTAGCTCTCTCCTGCCACCCTGTGGACACTCCTTTTGGGGAAAAAGAACAAAAGGAAACAAATACTTTTATGCAGAAAGTGGGTGCCGTTTAAATAACATAATAGCAGCAGCAGCAGAACAAATGAGCCAGTAAGGTCAATGTCAATATCAACACCAAAAAGAAAGAAAAGGAGGGAGAGAGAGAGAGAGAGAGAGAGAGAGGAGAAAAGAAAACACAACATACTCTATTTTTTTTTTATTGGAAATTTTATTTACAACATAACATAAACCCTCCACCCCACCCCCCAGTACAGAAATACAATAAACACAACATACAGAAATACAAATAACCAAATAAAAGACTTCCTTTATCCTGTATCTGGCCTCCTTATTTACTTCTTATAAGCTGTTTCCTTTATGAATAATTATTAAGATTTTTCTAATTATAACTTAAATATCCACAAAGTCTCCTGCAGACATTAATCGAAACAAGTCCAGGCATGTATTTTAGGGCACTGTTTTGTGAAGTATTCTCTGCATCTTCCCCATGCTTTTTGAAACTCCTGTCTAGTGTGATCTCTAATTGCCTCTGTTAATCTAGCCAGTTCAATATACTCTAACAGTTAGGAAAACACGACATATTCTGATCGTCTTGTATGAGCACACTCCGCGTGTCAAGAAAGGCAGCAATTTTCACCTGAAAACAAAACCAAACTACAATGTTGTGCATGGGCACAAGTTGGTGTAGAAGCAATGCAAACTCAGTGTGGCTATGTCTTTGCATGGGGTGGGGGCTGTATGGTGTGGGGCAGGGCAGAACAGCATGGATCAGTTTGTCATTGGTTGCAAGAAAGGAAAACCAGGAGATACAATACTATGGTCTGCTCAGAGGACAGGAGGCTGTCCATCTCTCAAGTGCTTACATATTAACATTCAGTTAAAACAAGTCTACAGCATCTTAAAAAGCAGAGACATCACCTTGCCAACAAAGGTCCGTATAGTTAAAGCTATGGTTTTCCCGGTAGTGATGCATGGAAGTGAGAGCTGGACCATAAAGAAGGCTGATCGCCGAAGAATGGATGCTTTTGAATTCTGGTGCTGGAGGAGACTCTTGAGAGTCCCATGGACTGCAAGAAGATCCAACCTCTCCATTGTGAAGGAAATCAGCCCTGAGTGCTCACTGGAAGGACAGATCCTGAAGCTGAGGCTCCAAGACTTTGGCCACCTCAGGAGAAGAGAAGACTCCCTGGAAAAGACCCTGATGTTGGGAAAGATGGAGGGCACAAGGAGAAGGGGACGACAGAGGGCCAGATGGTGGGACAGTGTTCTCGAAGCTACCAGCATGAGTCTGTCCAAACTGTGGAAGGCAGTGGAAGACAGGAGTGCCTGGCGTGCTCTGGTCCAGGGGGTCACAAAGAGTTGGACACAACTAAACAACAACAAAGCATATTTAACTAAATAGTCTTTAAATTTCATCCATTCCTTCTGGTACTCCTCCTCCTTCTGGTCGCAGACTCTTCCAGTCAGGTCGGCTAGCTCCGAAAAGTCCATCATCTTCATGGATTTCTGGGTTCTTAGGGTCCATGGTGAGAAAAGGAGATGGGTCTCCTCTGGCTCTTCTTATGCCACTGTAAGAGCCTTGAGATTCAGCTGCGCAGGCGGCTGCTGCTGCTGCGACTCAGAAAGGCTTTTCCAATGGCCTTTGTTTTGTTGATGATGAAAACCAGCCAGAAAAAGACAATTGGCCTGTGTTGCCTCACCAAGCTCCCATCCGAGGAACCCTCGGTCCTTCCCCAGCTCCATTATAGTCTCCAGGAGTCCAATTTCAAGACGGGAACCATCCGTGGAGACTTCATATGCCGCTGGCCACGTGCGGAGAGAGGAGTCTGGCTGGCCGCTGGCCAAGCCCAGACAAAGACCCAGTGAGAGAGGCACACGTGGTCAGCCCTGAGGGACGCCTTGCCGCTCAGCAGCCTTCCACAACTGGGTGCCCTCCAGATGTTTTATTGTTATTCGTTGCATTTGTGGCCTTTTTCTCCAAAGAGCTCAATGGGGCGTACAAGGTCTCCCCACAACAACCCTGTGAGCTAGGTTGGGCTGAGAGGCAGGGTCTGGCCCAAGGTCAGCTTCAAGGCCTGTGGGTGGGGATTCCAACCCTGGTCTCCCAGGTCCTAGTCCCACACTCTAACCACTGTGCCACACTGCCTCCAGTCCAGAGTCATATTCAAAAAAATCCCCCTGTAATGTTCTTCTTGCAAGCTTCAGTTCTGGTTTGTATTTGTTTATTTGTGTGTGTGGTTATGGTCAAGTTTAGTGGTGAAGCACAGATTTCATCTTAAATCCCTCAAGACTGAGAAAGACTGTGATTCTAAAATTTTGTCTAAAATGTATAAAATGCTGCTTGAATAGCATTTGAAGGATGAAGAGGTTAAGTCGGTTACGATTCACTGGGCCAAAGATTTTGGGCATAATATACAGCTGAGTGATTGGGTAAAATTATGGAAAGAAGGTTTAAAATTTACTGCATGTAATGCTTTAAAAGAAAATGTGATGAAAATGATGTATAGATGGTATATTAAACCTGTTAAGCTAGCAAAAATGCATAAAGTCAGTAATAAATGTTAGAAATGTAAAGAAAAAGAGGGAACATTTTATCACATGTGGTGGGAATGCAAAAAGGTGAAATGCTTCTGGGAGATGATATATAATGAGTTGAAAAAAATGTTGAAACATACATTTATAAAGAAGCCAGAAGCATTTTTACTGGGTACGGTTGGGAGTGATATAAATAGAAAAGAATGTAAACTCTTTTTATATGCAATAACAGCAGCAAGAATACTATTGGCCCAAAAATGGAAGCAAGAAGAATTACCGACGATTGAAGAATGGAGGATGAAGTTAACGGACTATGCAGAATTAGATAAACTGACAGGGGGAATTCGAAACCGGCGGGACCAGAAATTCACGGAAGACTGGAGTAAATTAACGGACTATTTGAAAAGTATTTGTGAAGATCAGACGACATTTGTAGGTTTACAAGAAGTTCTGTGAGGAGTATTTTTGGAAGTATTGCAAAAATAGATAGGGGAAGGAAAATTTGTTAAGAGACTCAAAGGCAATACAAAGCTAAGAAATATATAAGAAGTAGATAAAATGGTGGATTATCAGAGGTGCTGATGGAAGTAAAAAAAAAAAGATTGTATAAGTGATAAGTTTCATGGTACATTTTATAATTGATATGTTAAAATCAATAAAAATTATTTTTTTAAAAAAAAAAAGACTGAAAAAGACTGTGCTCTGCATGAGAACCCGCAGAACTGCTGGAGGTCACTGTAAGGCCTGGCTTTTCCCGAACTGGATGTCCTCCAGATGTTTTGGACTACAATCCCCATCAGCCCTAGCACCATGCAGCTGTTCTCGCCGGGGCTGATGGGAATTGTAGTCCAAAGCATTAGGCATACACGCAGCTCTTAGCTGGATAGTCTGAGCTGGCATAATGGCAGCTTTTGATGTTCTGCCTGTGCGTACAGTCACAGAGTCATAGAACTGTGGAATTGGAGGGACCCCCAAAGGTCATCCAGTCCAGCCCCCTCCAAGGCAGGAATCCCAGCTAAGGAATCCTTGAGGGATGGTCATCCAATCTCTGCTTAGAAACCTCCAGTGTGGGCGAGCCCACCATCTTTGAGGTAGCCACCTCCACTGTCAAACAGCTTTTACAATACAGTGGACGCTCGGGTTGCAAACGTGATCCATGCGGGATGCACGTTCGCAATCTGCAGTGGCGCATCTGCACACGCACAGGTTGCGATTCGGCGCTTCCGCGCATGCACAAAGCACAATTTAGTGCTTCTGCACATGCGCAACTGCCGAAACCCGGAAGTAACCTGTTCTGGTACTTCCGGGTTTCAGTGGGTCTGTAACTCAAACAAATGCAACTTGAAGTGTCTGTAACCCGAAGCATGACTGTAATAATAATAATAATAATAATAATAATAATAATAATAATAATAATAATAATAATATATTATTTCTACCCTGCCCATCTGGCTGGGTTTCCCCAGCCACTCTGGGCAGCTTCCAACAAAATATTAAAATACAATGTTATTCCTAAGGTTTACTTAGAATTTCCTTTCTTGACATTTAAACCCATTAGTTAGAGTCCTCCCCTCTGGAGCATCAGAAAACAAGCTTGCTCCATCTTCCACCTGACAACCCCTTTATGCATTTGAAAATGGCTATCCTATCTCCTCTCTGTCTCCTCTTCTCCAGTGGACTTTGTTTTGTCCTTGTCTCCAGCTCCTTCAACCGCTCCTCATCAGGCTTGGTTCCCCCAGACTCTCCATCATCTTGGTCGCCCTCCTCGGCACACCTTCCCACTTGTCCATGTCCTTCTTAAACTCTGGTGCCCAGAAGTGCCATCTCCCCACTTGAACTCGCTGTCCCACCAACGTGGATGGCTTTAGAAGAGGATTAAACAGATTCATGGAGGAGGAGAAGACTACCAATGGCTCCTAGCCCTCTGCTCTGAACACCAGTTGCTGGAAGCCACAGGAGCCGAGACGGCTCTTATGCCCAGACCCTGCTTGCTGGTTTCCAATTAGGGGACTGCAATGGGTGGCGCTATGGTCTAAACCACAGAGCCTAGGGCTTGCTGATCAGAAGGTCAGTGGTTCGAATCCCCGCGACGGGGTGAGCTCCCGTTGCTCGGTCCCTGTTCCTGCCAACCTAGCAGTTTGAAAGCACGTCAAAGTGCAAGTAAATAAATAGGTACCACTCCGGCGGGAAGGTAAACGTCGTTTCCGTGCGCTGCTCTGGTTCGCCAGAAGCGGCTTAGTCATGCTGGCCACATGATCCGGAAGCTGTACGCCGGCTCCCTTGACAAAAAAATGAGATAAGTGCCACAACCCCAGTTGGCCATGACTGGACCTAATGGTCAGGAGTCCCTTTACCTTTAAGAAGATCAAACCGATCCATTCTGTTTTTGTTTTTTTTTAAGATATTTATTAAAGTTTCCAAAAATTTATATAAAATAGAAAAACAGAAGAAAAAAGAAAAACCAAAAATACATACAACACATACATACAACGACGAGTATAATTTCAGTCCCTTATATTCATATACCTTACTTTCCCGACCTCCTCATACCTCCCCTTTCTGTATTCCAATCTCTAATTATTTAATTTCAGCAAATCCTTCCCCTAATTTCTATTTAATTTTTGCCTTTTCTTTTCTTAATTACATAATCATTACAACTAGAAACCACTTAATTTCTAAATCAACATCGTTCTAACATTCAGAAATTTTACAATATTTCTTAAGATAGTCCTTAAATTTCTTCCAATCTTCTTCCGCTGTCTCTTTCCCCTGGTCTCGAATTCTGCCGGTCATTTCTGCCAGTCCCATATAGTCTATAACCTTCATCTGCCATTCTTCCACGGTGGGTAGATCTTCTGTCTTCCAATACTTTGCAATCAATATTCTTGCTGCTGTTGTCGCATACATAAAAAACGTTCTGTCCTTCTTTGACACCAATTGGCCAACCATACCCAGAAGAAAGGCCTCTGGTTTCTTCAAGAAGGTATATTTAAATACCTTTTTCATTTCATTATAAATCATTTCCCAGAAAGCCTTAATCCTTGGGCAAGTCCACCAAAGGTGAAAGAATGTACCTTCAATCTCTTTACATTTCCAGCATTTATTATCAGGCAAGTGGTAAATTTTTGCAAGCTTGACTGGGGTCATGTACCACCTATAAATCATTTTCATAATATTTTCTTTCAAGGCATTACATGCCGTAAATTTTATACTGGTGGTCCACAACCGTTCCCAGTCAGCAAACATAATGTTATGGCCAATATCTTGTGCCCACTTGATCATAGCTGATTTAACTGTTTCATCCTGAGTGTTCCATTTCAACAGCAAGTTATACATCCTTGACAAAATCTTAGTTTTGGATTCTAGCAGTTCTGTTTCTAATTTTGATTTTTCCACCTGAAAGCCAATTTTCCTGTCTAACTTGTAAGTCTCCATAATTTGATAATGAAGCCAATCTCTCACCTTATCTTTCAATTTCTCATAACTCTGCAATTTCAATTTATCCCCTTCTTGTTCCAAGATTTCCCAATATCTCAGCCATTTAGATTCCATATTAAGTTTTTTCACAGCCTTTGCCTCCATTGGCGATAACCACCTTGGAGTTTTATTTTCCAGCAAATCTTTGTACTTGATCCAGACATTATACAATGCTTTCCTGACAATATGGTTTTTAAAAGCTTTATGAGCTTTGACCTTGTCGTACCACAAATATGCATGCCACCCAAAAGTGTTATTAAAACCTTCTAAGTCCAAAATGTCTGTGTTCTCCAGAAGTAGCCATTCTTTCAACCAGCAAAAGGCTGCTGATTCATAGTATAGTTTAAGGTCTGGCAGGGCAAATCCACCCCTTTCTTTTGCATCAGTTAATATCTTGAATTTTATTCTGGGCTTCTTGCCCTGCCAGACAAATTTAGAAATATCTTTCTGCCACTTCTTGAAACAGTCCATTTTGTCAACAATTTGCAATGTTTGGAACAAAAATAACATTCTAGGCAATACATTCATCTTTATAGCTGCTATTCGACCCAACAAGGAAAGCTTCAAATTTGACCAGATTTCTAAATCTTTTTTCACTTCCATCCAACATTTTCATAATTATCTTTAAACAGATTCACATTTTTTGCTGTCATATTAATCCCCAAATATTTCACTTTCTTAACCACAGTTAAACCTGTCTCATTCTGAAACCTTTCCCTTTCAATAGGTGTTAAATTTTTCTCCAATACTTTAGTTTTAGATTTGTTCAGTTTAAATCCTGCTACTTGACCAAACTCTTGGATTAATTCCAAAACCCTTTTAGTACTAGATTCTGGCTCTTGTAGTGTAAGTACTAAATCATCTGCAAATGCTCTCAATTTGTATTGTTTAGCTCCGACCTGTACTCCTTTAACCAACTGATCCCTTCTGATCATATTCAGCAAAACCTCCAGGACTGATATAAAAAGTAATGGGGAAATTGGGCACCCTTGACGTGTCCCCTTTTCTATCTTAAATTCTTTCGTAACCACATTATTTACAATTAACTTTGCTTTTTGCTCTGAATATATTGCACCTATACTGTTTTCAAAACCTTGGCCTACCCCCATCCCCCGGAGATTCTTCTTCATAAAACTCCAAGAAATATTGTCAAAGGCTTTCTCCGCGTCTACAAATATCAAAACCGCCTTAGTATTTATGTTCACTTCTAACTTTTCCAAAATGTCAATTATATTCCTTACATTATCTGACATATGTCTTTTCGGGAGAAAGCCCGCTTGGTCTCTATGAATCTCCTCCATCAACACCTTTTTCAATCTCTTAGCCAAAATGTCAGCAAAAATTTTATAATCCACATTTAACAACGAGATAGGTCGGTAGTTCTTAAGTTGAGTCTTTTCAGTCTCAGTCTTCGGTATAAGTGTAATATAGGCCTCTTTCCACGTTTCTGGTGCCCTTTTCCCCTCCAAAATTTCATTACACACTTCCTTCAAAGGTTGTAACAACCACTCTTTCAACATTTTATAATATCTGGAAGTGAGCCCGTCCGGTCCCGGGGACTTGCCCAGTTGCATGTTTTGAATGGCACCTTCTATTTCCTGCTCAGTTATTTTCTGATTCAATACTATTTTACTTTCTTGAGAAATTTTTTGTAATCCATATGTCTTGAGAAATTGGTCTATATCCATTTCTTTCTGTGGCCCTTGTGAATATAATTGTTTAAAATAACTGGAAGCAATCTCTAATCTCATTTGGCTTATAAATGTTCTTTCCTTCCACTTCTATTTTTTTTAAAAAAATAATATTTATTAAAGTTTCAGATAATACAAAAGATAGAAAGAAAAGAAAAAAACAAAAAAGAAAGTTTCCACCTTTGCAATTCCAAATTTTCAATAACATTTTTTCCAGAACTTCCCCTCACCTCCCCTTCTTGTATTCCACATCCAGATATTTATCCAGCAAGTTCTCATCCCTAACCTTTTAACCTTAATTTATTTATTATGTTTAATTCAATTTACGTATCAGCTTTTAACTTATTATACATTAATCCTTTATACTTAAGATTTCCTTCCTAAGATCAACCCAGTTTCCCTTCCACGGATTCCCCATCTTTATACTAGTAACAACAGAAATTTTAAAAAGGAATAAAAGATATCAAACAGCCTTTGGATTTCCAGGCCCCACCCTCCCTTCCCCGGCTTCGATCCCAGAACCATTGTCCATCAGTCCATCTACTATCAGCCTGGCAACCTCACATCTGAGGCTCTTAAATCTCTTTCAGTCCCTCTCTGCCGGTTTCTTTGAAAGTCCTTTGTATTTGACACCAAGGCTCGGAGGGGCACAATCCCTATAATTTCCATGATCCTTCTAGCCAGGCCTCCATGTTTAAAGGTGGAGCTCAAATCTTGTTTCTTAATCTTTTTAAATCCAAATGTCCCAAAAGCTCCAGCTTCCACCTTGATCAAATTTGTAATCTCCGTCTTAGCAGGTCTCCGGCTCACCATTGCCCTCTGGAGCATTGCAACCCCTCCTTCCTGCTCCTTCTGGTCAGCATCTTCTTCCACTTCTGAAAGCCCCAGGTCCGGATGGATTTACGGCTAGCTACTACAAAGAAATGAAAGCTGCATTGCTGTCGCCACTGAAGGAAGTGATAAATAACATCTTAAAAGAAAGAGAAATACCAGAAACATGGAAAGAGGCATTCATCACATTAATCCCAAAACAAGATGCGGATCTATTGCAAGTTAAAAACTACAGGCCGATTTCATTGTTAAATATAGATTATAAAATTTTTGCAGGAATCCTGGCTAGCAGAATGAAAAATATACTGTTAGATTATGTTCATGGAGACCAAACAGGCTTTCTGCCGGGGAGGCAGATGATGGATAATATAAGAAACATAATAAATATTATAGAATATCTGTCGGCCAAGAGTGACAAACAAGCTATACTGATGTTCGTGGATGCAGAGAAAGCATTCGATAACACAAACTGGGATTTCTTATTAAAACATCTAGAATATATGGAGGTCGGTGCAGAGTTTTTCAATAGAATAAGAGCAATCTATACGGAGCAGAAAGCGAAATTGATCATAAACAATGTGGTGTCAGAAGAAATAAAGATAGCGAAGGGAACAAGGCAGGGCTGTCCGCTTTCCCCATTGTTGTTCATAACTGTATTGGAAGTGTTACTAAATTCAATAAGACAAAATAAGAAGATAAAAGGGATAACAATTGGACAAAATGAGTACAAAGTCAAGGCATTTGCAGACGATTTGTTAATAACAATAGAAGATCCGACGAACTCAATAAAAGAGATATTGGAAGAACTAGAGCAATTCGGTAAGGTGGCTGGCTTCAAGTTAAATAAAAGAAAGACTAAATTAATGACAAAGAATATAGATTTAAGTGCAATTGAAGAAATACAACAACAAACAGAGATAGAGGTGGCCAGAAAGGTGAAATATTTAGGAATATGGATAACCCCAAAAAATATAGAATTATTTAAGAATAACTATGAAGTGGTATGGAAAGAGATCAAAAAGGATTTGGTGATGTGGGGGAAGCTGAAATTGTCTTTCTGGGGCAGGATAGCCATAATTAAGATGAATGTACTTCCGAGAATGTTGTTTTTATTTCAGAACATTCCGGTAATCAAAGGCACTAAGATATTTAAAGAGTGGCAAAGAGAGATCTCAAAGTATGTATGGCAGGGCAAAAGACCGAGGATACAGTTTTAAATTACTGACAGAGGCAAAAGAAAGGGGGGGATTCGCACTCCCAGATCTGAAACTATATTACGAGGCATCGTGCCTATGTTGGATAAAACCGTGGATAAAATTAGATAATAAAGAACTCTTAGATCTGGAGAGCCACGACAATAGAAGGTACACAAGGGATTTGAAAGCCACATCTTTAAAGGCCCTTTGATAGAAGTATGGGAGAGGAATAGATTTTTATTGGAACCTAGAGTTCCACATTGGATGTCCCCACTAGAAGCCATGAGTGTTAAAAAGATTAACATGAGTGACAAATGGATTACCTATGAACAATTGCTAATTAAAGAAGGGGGGAAGTGGAAATTAAAACCGTATGACCAGGTCAAGGAAAAGGTGTTTGATTGGTTACATTATTTTCAAATAAATGAAATGGCCAGGAAAGATATTAAAGATAGAGGATATGTAGATAAAGATTCTAAATTCCAGACCGAGATAATAAATAATGACTATAAAATTCTATCAAAAATGTATAACCAGCTGCTAGAGTGGAATTTAATAGATGAGGAAGTAAAGTCGGTAATGACACACTGGGCAAGGGACTTTGACTATAATATTTATTACGAAGAGTGGGAGAAATTATGGGGAAAAAATCTTAAATTCACTGCATGTGTAACGCTGAAGGAAAACTTAATGAAGATGTTATACCGTTGGTATATTACCCCTGCGAAATTAGCAAAAATGTATAAAACATGTAGCAAATGCTGGAAATGCAGGGAAAAAGAGGGAACCTTCTACCACATGTGGTGGGAATGCAAAAAGGTTAAAGGTTTCTGGGAAAAGGTGTATACGGAAATGGGAAAATTTTTAAAATGTACTGTCAGGGGTTCAGGAGCAGAGGCAAGGGCAAGGGAGGAAACAGAGAGCGAGGGGGAGGAGGCAGAAGAAAAGATGAGTGATGACGACGACCCGAGATCTCCAAGTCTTTCCAGTGAATCAGAAGATTCACAGAAAGGAGCACCAGTGGCCAGGGCAAGGGGGGAGCCTAGGGGGACACCCCAGGAAGATAGAGCCAGAGGGGACTCAGAGGGGAGCAGTTGGAAATCGGGACCAGCGTCACCGCCAGAGAGCAGGGAAGAGGAAGGGCGCCAGGTATCAAGCGCTGGAAGCTCACAACAGGAGGGAGGGCATGAGTCAGGAGTGGCCACACCTCCATCGGGGAGCGAAGAAACGGTCAGACGGAAAGTGGAAGGTTGGGCGCGCGCGCCAAGTTCAAATGCACAGGAAGGTGGCGCAGTAGGCAGCCCGGAAAGGGAGCCAGGTCCTAAAGCCCGGCGCAAGGAGACAGGAGGGTCCGGGGGGTCGGCGTCAGAAGAATCCCGGAAGGAAGAGACCCCGGGGGGCAGAGGGACCCAGAGAAGAACAGTCAGGCGGAAAAGGTGGAGCAGGGCTAGGATATTAAGTTGGTGTACAGGGGGCGGAGACTCAGACGGAGCTTCGCCGATCTAGCCATAAGACGTAGAGTTGCACGCAGCAGCTTGAGAATGGAAACTGTAACTCAATAAAGACTTTTATTTAATGATCGCTGGCTAGCGTGATCCTCTGTGAGCTAGGATCTTGAAGCAGCTCTGACATGTACTTTTGAAAAAAAACCAGAGGCCTTTTTGTTAGGTTTATCAGGAAAAGAGATTAAGAACAAAGACTGCAAATTTTTCCAATATGCAACAACTGCAGCAAGAGTCTTACTAGCCCAAAACTGGAAACAACAGAAAATACCGACAATCGAGGAGTGGAGAGAGAAACTATTAGATTATGCGGAATTAGACAGACTGACGGGAAAAATCAGATATTTAAGAGATCAAAGGTTTATAGAGGAATGGGGAAAATTCGTTGAATATCTGGATAACCTAAGTGAGGGACAAATAACGCTAGTAGGGTTTAAAAGAACTCTGTGATGTTAGTAAGAATATTGTCTAAAGAAAAAGGGTGGAAAGGATTTAAATAATGTCAATAGATAGGAGATGCGAAAGTATGTGTTAGATAGACAACGGAGGATTTGCGGAGAGGCTGAAGGAAGTCTTAAAGAATGAATTTGTTGAATACAAGATGTGGATTGTTCAATTTTTATTTGTTTTGTTACAAATTAATAAAAATTATGCATGAAAAAAAAGAAAAGCATCTTCTTCCACTTCTTCCACTTCCTCAATTTTTCCTAGGTTCCTTTCTTGTTCTGCTACCTGGGTTTTCAAGTCCTTTTCCAACTCAGTAGGTACATTTATTGTTGATTCGAAAGTTGTGGCACTTGTAGACAAAACATGGCCTTGCTCATACATCCTTTGTAACTTTCCCACGAGAAAGGCAACCTCATCCAGGTCAGCTAGTATTTTCCGGCCTATTTCCATTCTTGTAATGTCCCTGAATCCCCTCTAGAGGGGTTCTGGTTATTCAGTATTCCTTTCACTTCAAACCCAAAGGCCAAGTTAATTTGTTTCAATCGTTATTTATTTTCAGCAACTTGTAACTATATTATATCCAATGTAACCGGCAAGAACGTCAGAAACAAAGTTCTCTATTTTTCCAACTTTGACAGCTAGTTTAACAGCTGTCTAAGTCTTCTATGTCTCCTCAGCAGGCTCCCCTCGCGGATCACTCCCGGTCTCGGGGGGGGGTGGCACTTTGATCAAAATATTAACTCTTCTCCTCCAGCACAATCACTTGTATTGTCAATCCATGCAATTAATAACTTTTATCCAAAACAAAAGCTCCTCTTTCGATCTTAGTTGTCAAATCCTTGCTTTGAAATGTTTACAATGGGGGGGAGACGGACTTCCTCTTTGCACCTCCCCCCGCTCGTGCCGAATCCAATAAAGAATTTTTTTAATCCAATTTCCAAATTACTCACGGGTTGTTGTTTTTAGTTTAAGTCCAGATTTCCAGAAGAAGAAGTCAGCGCTCTCCGTCGAATGGCATGCGGCTTCGCTCGGCAGGGGAAGCAGAAGACTCGCAGCAGTCTATGTGGACTGACTGTGATTGATTCTCACTTAAACATCTGGCTAGTTCAGATGGCAACTTTGAGCTAGGGCACAAACTTTGAGAACTTAAAGAAGAAAAGTCACTTGGTCCAGGGACAGTCCACATAGATATTGGCCTATTCCAACCTCTTTTTCTTGATGGCAACTGCTCCTGCTCAGGCTGCACAGAAAAAGCAATATGGCTCCAGAAATTCATTCCAGTTGTGCAGATAGTATGTAACCGATACAATTTTACAAGATGGGGTATTAGTGTGTGAAAACAGTCCAGATCCAATGATCCCCACATGGTGGAGATGTTAGGCACTATCCTGGCCCCCAGGCATCTTCACTTGGTCCCAAGTGATCGAGGGTAAAGGTAAAGGGACCCCTGACCATTAGGTCCAGTCGTGACCGACTCTGGGGTTGCGGCGCTCATCTCGCTTTACTGGCCGAGGGAGCCGGCGTACAGCTTCTGGGTCATGTGGCCAGCATGACTAAGCCGCTTCTGGCGAACCAGAGCAGCGCACGGAAACACCGTTTACCTTCCCGCCGGAGCGGTACCTATTTATCTATGTGCACTTTGACGTGCTTTTGAACTGCTAGGTTGGGAAGAGCAGGGACCGAGCAACGGGAGCTCACCCCGTCGCGGGGATTCAAACCGCCGACCTTCTGATCGGCAAGCCCTACGCTCTGTGGTTTAACCCACAGCGCCACCCGCATCCCGCGGCTTCTGTTACATCATCATTAAAAATGCTGGGGGGGGGGGAATACACATAATCATGTAAAGCAACATTTAAAGCCAGAGATTCTGAAATCCCACTTTCTTAAAAAGGTAATTGTTGTGTATTAAGTCACAGTGACATAGAATCATAGAATCATAGAGTTGGAAGAGACCACAAGGGCCATCGAGTCCAACCCCCTGCTAAGCAGGAAACACCATCAGAGCACTCCTGACATATGGTTGTCAAGCCTTTGCTTAAAGACCTCCAGAGAAGGAGACTCCACCACACTCCTTGGCAGCAAATTCCACTGTCAAACAGCTCTTACTGTCAGGAAGTTCTTCCTAATGTTTAGGTGGAATCTTCTTTCTTGTAGTTTGGATCCATTGCTCCGTGTCCGCTTCTCTGGAGCAGCAGAAAACAACCTTTCTCCCTCCTCTATGTGACATCCTTTTATATATTTGAACATGGCTATCATATCACCCCTTAACCTCCTCTTCTCCGGGCTAAACATGCCCAGCTCCCTTAGCCGTTCCTCATAAGGCATCGTTTCCAGGCCTTTGACCATTTTGGTTGCCCTCCTCTGGACACGTTCCAGTTTGTCAGTGTCCTTCTTGAACTGTGGTGCCCAGAACTGGACACAGTACTCCAGGTGAGGTCTGACCAGAGCAGAAAACAGTGGCACTATTACTTCCCTTGATCTAGATGCTATACTCCTCTTGATGCAGCCCAGAATTGCATTGGCTTTTTTAGCTGCCGCATCACACTGTTTGCTCATGTCAAGTTTGTGGTCAACCAAGACTCCTAGATCAGTGTTTCCCAACCGGTGTTCCGCGGCACACGAGTGTGCCTTGAGACGTTGCCTCGTGTGCCGCGAGATGCCTGGAGGGAGGCGGGCGAGTCGGGCGGCGAGAGGCGGGGCGGCGGCGGCGAGGAGAGGCCGCGCCTCCTGCTGCTGCCTGGCGCTCCTCCTCGCAGCCGGCAGCGCTGCCTGGGCGCCTCCGCGCGACTCTGCCTCGCTGGGTTTGGTCTCCCAGCAGAGACGGGTCACACGCGCCCCTCCCTCCCTCCCTCAGCCTGCGCGGAGGGAGAGCCAGAGAGAGGCATCGCTCCTGCGCGGCGGGAGAGGGAGCAGCCGGAGCGATGCCCCAAACGAACGCATGGGACCGGAGGGGAAATCCTCTCCGAGGCGGATTGAGCGCAGCTGAGAGAAGCCTTTCGAGGAGCTGCCGTGTCCCCTGGAAACCCCCTTCCCAGCTCTGCCTCAGCCGCCGCCGCCTCAGTTGCCGCCGTCCCTAGGTCCCTCGCTCTGCTGCCTCCTCCCACCCCCAAAGCTTGGAGGTTCCCCAGCAAGGGGGAGGGAAAAAACTTTCACTTTTGTGCGTCCCTCCCGGCGTGACGCTGCGCGCTGACGTCACGGGGCGGGGCTTTAATGGTGGTGTGCCGCGAGATTTTTTTTCAGTAAACAGGTGTGCCGTTGCCCAAAAACGTTTGGGAAACACTGTCCTAGATCCTTTTCACATGTACTGCTCTCAAGCCAGGTGTCACCCATCTTGTATTTGTGCCTCTCATTTTTTTTGCCCAAGTGCAATACTTTACATTTCTCCCTGTTAAAGTTCATCTTGTTTGTTTTGGCCCATTTCTCTAATCTGTCAAGGTCGTTTTGAAGTGTGATCCTGTCCTCTGGGGTGTTAGCCACCCCTCCCAGTTTGGTGTCATCTGCAAATTTGATCAGGATGCCCTTGAGTCCATCATCCAAGTCGTATCGACCGCAAAGTAAATTGAGCTGGATAAATCGCTGACTGGCAGATGCACTGGAGAGTGACTTTTTATTTCCTTGTGTTTTAAATTCACCTCTCTCTTTGCATATACCTAACAGGCAGTACAAGGCTCGCTTGCGAAGCTACTTTGCTAATCCTGAGCAGCCACGCACCTCAGCTCTTACAAAGGCAGCTTAAGGCAGGGCTTGGCAGAATAAAGCCGCCGTGACAGGCGAAGCTGGCTGGTGTTGCCGCTTTTGCAGATGGCAGAGAAACAGGGTGGGGACTGGGGAGCATTCAGAGGTCAGTAATGTCACACAAAGGAACAAGGAAGCAAGCCTCTGCGTCACACAGGTCCCCTGGCCGCGCACCCAGCCGGCAGCCTCTTAATTGGACAAGGTGGTTCGAAGGACGGCTTTCTTTCCTCTGTCCCAAATCACCCAACGCTCAGCCTCATTGTGTTATGGACAGAGGATGCAGATGGCACTGTGGTCAAACCACAGAGCCTAGGGCTGGCCGATCAGAAGGTCGGCGGTTTGAATCCCCACGACGGGGTGAGCTCCCGTTGCTCGGTCCCTGCTCCTGCCAACCTAGCAGTTCGAAAGCACATCAAAGTGCAAGTAGATAAATAGGTACCGCTCCAGCAGTTTAAAAAACCTCTGCCTTAGTCCATAGGTAATACCATTTCCATTTTCACTGTGGTTTTCTCTTTCCTGAACACTGGGACAAGGGAATTGTTGTAAGAGCAAGCTGTGTCCTTGAGATCATAGAATTGTAGCGTTGGAAGGTACCCTGGGAGCCATCTAGTTCTGGGGGACCTCCGGGGAGGCGCCTCCGGCAATGGCGGAATTCCTCTGACCAGGAGGAATCTGCTCCGTGGAAATCTGGGTCTGGCCGCCACAGCGAAGGTGGAGACCCGCTAAAATCACAGGCGGGAGAAGCCTGTGAGCGTGGGTTTCAGCGGGCACCTTTTGCGCCTCCCCCACTCGCGGGGAACCCCGGTTTTTGGGGCTCCGGAGCGACGTGGGGTGAGCGGCGCGGTGCATCGAATCGTCTGCTTCTTCCACGGAGCGAAGCTGCATAGCTGTTGCCGGAGAGCGCTGACCTTTTCCTGTGGACAATTTGATTTTAAAGTAATTACCTGTGAGTAGAGTTCAAGCGGAAGAATTGGATTTCTAAATGTTTAATTTGGCATCGTAACGGGGAGGTTCAAAACAGGAAGTCCGCCTTCCCTTTTGTAAATAGACTGAGGCAATGAAGTTGCAAGCTGGAGTCTTGGAAAACCTTTTGTAAAAGATTAAATTTCCATCGGTAAAGAACAAAACCCCCTTTGGAGGCAGGAGAAGAGGGGGGGAAGTTGATACGGCAAACTGCAGAGGAGGCCAGGGAAAAAGCTGTTGTTGCTGAATGTAAAGAAACACAACTGGAGAGAAAGAGAAAGAGAGCCCCAGCCCTACAGAAGCAACTTGGTGAACATATGTTGACGCTTGCTATGACTCAACTTAAAGAAAAACAGACGAATTTGAGGATTAGAGTACACCTTTGGTGGACATGCCCAAGGATTAAGACACTTTGGGAGATGATTCATAATGAAATGAAAGAGGTATTTAAATATACCCTTTTGAAGAAACCAGAGGCCTTTCTCCTGGGCATGGTCGGCCAATTGGTGTTAAAGAAGGATAGAACTCTTTTCACGTATGCAACAATAACCGCAAGAATACTCATTGTGAAGTACTGGAAGACACAAGATTTATCTATCTGGGAAGAATGGCAGATGAAGTTGATGGACTATATGGAATTGGCGGAAACGACTGGCAGAAATCCGAGACCAGGGAGAAGAGTCGGTGGAAGAAGACTGGAAAAAGTTTAAGACTATATATAGAAATATTGTAAAAATAATGAATGTTTGAAAAATGTTGGAATGAAGTTATATGGCTTTAGTAGAAATGCTATAAGGAATTAAGTAAAAATAGATTAATAGAGTATTAAAGGGAAAAATAAGGTTAGAATATGTTAAGATAATTATAGGATAGAAAACAGAGGAAGATGGAAAGGAATTGCTGAAACAATTAATAGAAGTGGAATACAAAAAGGGAGGTCGCGGAAATAAGGGAAAGAAAGATAAGATATTGAAATAGTTTTGTGTTTTAAATGGTTTGCGTTTTGTTTTGTTAATCTTATGTTCTTCTTTTTTCTCTTCTTTGCCTTTTCCTTTTTTATTTCTCTGCTTTATTGTGTTTAAATGGTTGGAAAATCAATAAATATTATTAAAACAAAAACAAAAACCTGGAGATTCCTGTATTGTAGGAGGTTGGAATAGATGAATGCATGGATGTAATACTGATGTGATTGGTATTGGATATATTATATGCGGATGGTCTATAAATATTGTTTATACATAATAAATAAATAACCCACTGGTACACTAATGCTCATTTGAACCTAGCGTATTTTTGAAGTGAACTATAATTGCTGAATTGATAATGCATTATATATACAATACTGGGTTGAGCATGCTGTATCTGTAAAGAATAAATAACTGCAATGTGCAAATAAACGGACTCTGTGACTGTGGGGGAAAAAAAGAGAGCCATCTAGTTCAACCCCGCCGGTGACAGCAACCTAGGTTTAAGGCGCTATTTGCCACCTAGCTTATATACCTGAGCTCCTAACACTAGCTCTGGAGTGTGTGTGAACAGGGGTCTCCCAATGTCTCTCAGCGGGTAGCGCTGTGGGCTAAACCACAGAGCCTAGGGCTTGCCGATCAGAAGGTCGGCGGTTCAAATCCCCGCAATGGGGTGAGCTCCCATTGCTCGGTCCCTGCTCCTGCCAACCTAGCAGTTTGAAAGCACGTCAAAGTGCAAGTAGATAAATAGATACCGCTCTGGCGGGAATCATAGAATCATAGAATAATAGAGTTGGAAGAGACCACAAGGGCCATCGAGTCCAACCCCCTGCCAAGCAGGAAACACCATCAGAGCACTCCTGACATATGATTGTCAAGCCTCTGCTTAAAGACCTCCAAAGTAGGAGACTCCACCACACTCCTTGGCAGCAAATTCCACTGTCAAACAGCTCTTACTGTCAGGAAGTTCTTCTTAATGTTTAGGTGGAATCTTCTTTCTTGTAGTTTGGATCCATTGCTCCGTGTCCGCTTCTCTGGAGCAGCAGAAAACAACCTTTCTCCCTCCTCTATGTGACGTCCTTTTATATATTTGAACATGGCTATCATATCACCCCTTAACCTCCTCTTCTCCAGGCTAAACATGCCCAGCTCCCTTAGCCGTTCCTCATAAGGCATCGTTTCCAGGCCTTTGACCATTTTGGTTGCCCTCCTCTGGACACGTTCCAGTTTGTTAGTGTCCTTCTTGAACTGTGGTGCCCAGAACTGGACACAGTACTCCAGGTGAGGTCTGACCAGAGCAGAATACAGTGGCACTATTACTTCCCTTGATCTAGATGCTATACTCCGATTGATGCAGCCCAGAATTGCATTGGCTTTTTTAGCTGCCGCGTCACACTGTTGGCTCATGTCAAGTTTGTGGTCAACCAAGACTCCTAGATCCTTTTCACATGTACTGCTCTCAAGCCAGGTGTCACCCATCTTGTATTTGTGCCTCTCATTTTTTTTGCCCAAGTGCAATACTTTACATTTCTCCCTGTTAAAATTCATCTTGTTTGTTTTGGCCCAGTTCTCTAATCTGTCAAGGTCGTTTTGAAGTGTGATCCTGTCCTCTGGGGTGTTAGCCACCCCTCCCAGTTTGGTGTCATCTGCAAATTTGATCAGGATGCCCTTGAGTCCATCATCCAAGTCGTTGATAAAGATGTTGAATAAGACCGGGCCCAAGACAGAACCCTGTGGCACCCCACTAGTCACTCTTCTCCAGGATGAAGAGGAACCATTGATGAGCACCCTTTGGGTTCGGTCAGCCAGCCAGTTACAAATCCACTGAGTGGTAGCATAGTCAAGACCGCATCTTACCAGCTTCTTTACAAGAATATCATGGGGCACCTTGTCAAATGCCTTGCTGAAATCAAGGTAGGCTACATCCACTGCGTTCCCTTCATCTACCAGGCTTGTAATTCTGTCAAAAAACGAGATCAGGTTAGTCTGACATGACTTATTTTTCAGAAATCCATGCTGACTATTGGTGATCACAGCATTCCTTTCTAGGTGCTCACAGAAGGTAAACGACGTTTCCGTGTGCTGTTCTGGTTTCGCCAGAAACGGCTTAGTCCCGCTGGCCACATGACCCGGAAAAAACTGCGGACAAACGCCGGCTCCCTCGGCCAGTAAAACGAGATGAGCACCACAACCCCAGAGTTGTTCGCGACTGGACTTAACTGTCATGGGTCCTTTACCTTTAATGTCTCTCAGCACCCTCAACAAAACTGCACTTCCCACGATCCTTTGGGGGGAAGCGAGCTGTGGCTGTTTTGAAGTGGTGTCGTGGTGCTTTAAAGGCATGGTGTGAATGTGGCCGTAGACTGAGGGCAACCCACAAGTGCGCTGGGTCCTTAGCCTTGTTCCCTTGGTGGTGCATTTATATACCGCTTCGTGCCGAAATCTCCGTGCCTCCCTTCTCCAACGAGGCGGTCGCTGTGTTGCGCTGAGTGTCGGCAACCTCCCCGCAGCGTGAGGTGACCCGAGTGCCATACCGGTTTCTCTTGAAATTGCAGCTGGTTTTGCGGTCTCTGCGTGCAGTTGTCTTTCGGGGTGAGGTGTCAGGGCAGGGCCTGTTTCCTGGCCGGCCTCCCTGCTCTGTTGATCTTCCTGAATGAAGAAGCCGATAGCATTTCATCAGTTTGGTGGAAAGCACAGCTCTCCTCCCGCATCCTCAGCCAGACGCTTTGGCCGACTACCCCCCAAATCCGCCGGGCTCCTGTTGCGGCTTGAGGGCTCCCTCTGCACGGAAACATCCGCGGCTGCCTGGGCGGGAGAAAGCCGGATCCTGCCCCAAGGAAATTGGAATCCTGCGCTCAGCAGTAATCGTGTGAGTCAAGGGAACTTAATGGGGCCTGTTTGTTTCCTCCAGGGTTTCCCCTTTTAATAACTGTGACGGCTTCGTAAGGAAAGCAAACCTGTACTTTTATTTTTTTATTTATTTTTTAGAAAGTGGGGGCCGTTTTGCTCCCCAAGGAAAGCCCAGGGTAAAAGCGTACCTTTTTGCTGGGACAGCTTAGATTGGCGTGAGAACATCTCAGCCCTTGAGGTGTGTGGAAGTTTTCGTTGGGAAGGACGCCAATGTTTACCGTATTTTTCGCCCTGTAGGACGCACTTTTTCCCCTCCAAAAATGAAGGGGAAATCTGACAAAAGTTTTAGGGAAAAATTTAACAGATATGGAAAAGGAGAAATTTCAAGAGGAGACAGGTTTGACAGTGGTTAAGAAGGTGAAATACCTAGGGGTATATTTAACATCTAAAAATTTGAACTTGTATAAGGACAACTATGAAAAATGCTGGTCAGAAATCAAAAGAGATCTAGAAATATGGTCAAATTTGAAATTGTCAATGTTAGGCCGAATTGCAGTGATTAAAATGAATGTATTGCCTAGAATGCTATTTTTGTTTCAGACCTTGCAGATTCTCGACAAGATGGAATGTTTTAAGAGGTGGCAGAAAGATATTTCGAGATTTGTCTGGCAGGGCAAAAAGCCCAGAATTAAATTTAAAATATTGACAGACGCTAAAGAAAGAGGGGGGTTTGCCCTGCCGGACTTAAAATTGTATTATGAGGCAGCAGCTTTTTGCTGGCTGAAGGAATGGATGCTCCTCGAGAACACAGACATCTTGGATCTGGAAGGTTTTAATAATGTTTTTGGTTGGCATGCATATTTATGGTATGACAAAATTAAGCAGCATAGTGCCTTTAAAAATCACATTGTTAGAAAAGCACTGTTTAATGTATGGATGAGATATAAAGATCTGTTGGAAAACAAAACCCCTAGATGGGTGTCACCAGTCGAGGCTAAAGCAGTAAAGAAACTCAATATGGAGGTCGGATGGCCGAAGTATTGGGAAATTTTGGAACAGGATGGAGACAAGTGGAAATTACAAAGCTATGACAAATTGAAGGATAAAGTACAAAACTGGCTTCAATACTACCAAGTAATGGAGCTTTTTAAACAGGACAGGAAAATTGGCTTTCAAGTGGATAAATCAAAACTAGAAATTGAACTGTTAGAACCCAACACTAAGAATTTGTCAAGAATGTATAATTTGTTGCTGAAATGGAATACACAGGATGAAACGGTGAAATCAGCCATGATTAAATGGGCACAAGACATTGGTCATGACATTATGTTTGCCGACTGGGAACAGTTATGGACCACCGGTGTTAAGTTTACGGCATGTAATGCCTTAAGAGAAAACATAATGAAAATGATATACAGGTGGTACATGACCCCAGTCAAGCTGGCAAAAATCTATCATCTGCCCGATAACAAATGTTGGAAGTGTAAAGAGACTGAAGGTACCTTCTACCACCTTTGGTGGACATGCCCGAAGATTAAGGCCTTCTGGGAAATGATCTATAATGAAATCAAAAAGGTACTCAAATGTACCTTCTCGAAAAAACCAGAGGCCTTTCTCTTGGGCATTGTCGGCCAATTGGTGACAAAGAGGGATAGAACTTTCTTTATGTATGCTACAACAGCAGCAAGAATACTTATCGCAAAGTATTGGAAGACCCAAGATCTACCCACTTTGGAAGAATGGCAGATGAAAGTGATGGACTATATGACATTGGCCGAGATGACAGGCAGAATCCGAGACCAACGAAAAGAGATGGTGGAAGAAGAATGGAGAAAATTTAAAAGTTATCTTAAGGACTACTATAAACTTAATGAATGCTAAAATGTTGCGGTTTCCAGAAATAAAGGGATACAGGGATATAAGGCTAGAAATTTAAAAAAGAACTAAGAAGATAGAGATTGGAAAATAATAATTGGGAGTTGCTAGTGGAACTTTGGACACTGGGATGCAGAGAGGGGGGGTATGGGGAAGTCAAAGGAAAGAAGTTTATGAAAATATGTTTGAAACTATACGTGTATGTGTGTCATTTTTGGTGTTTGTTTGTTTTTTGTTTAAAAAGTTTCTAAAACCAATAAAAATTTTATAAAAAAAAAAAAACAAAAATGAAGGGGAAATCTGGGTGCGTCCTATGGGGCGAATGCAGGCTTTTGCTGAAGCTTGGAGAGCGAGAGGGGTCAGTGCGCACCGACCCCTCTCGCTCTCCAGGCTTCAGGAAGACATCCGCAGCCTAGGCAGCCCTACGGGAGGTCCGTAAGGGATGTCTAGGCTGCGGATAGCAGCCTGCTGCCCAGCGCGAGGGGCGCCCTGAAGCAGAGCGCCCCCCGCGCCAGGCAGACATCCGCAGCGTGGGGAGCCTTGCAGGAGTTCCCCGCAAGGCTCCCCACACTGCGGATAGCAGCCTGCCGCCCCGCAGGGGGGGCGCCCTGATGCAGAGCGCCCCTCGCGCGGAGCAGACATCGGCCAGCCCCACAAGCTCGGGGGACAGCAGGGAGGCGCAGCGCCGCCATCCCGCTGTTCCTCAACCTGGTTCTGTTTCCTCGACCTGCTTTTTTTGGGGGGGGGGAATAAAGGGAAAAAAAATTTCCTTTATTTCCCCCCCAAAAAAACTAGGTGCGTCCTATGGGACGGAGCGTCCTATGGGACGAAAAATACGGTATATCTCCAAAGCTATACAAATATATATATTTCAGTCTTGTCTTTGCATCTCCGAAAAAGCCAGGAGCTTTTCAAATTTGAGCGTCAGCCGGAATGTCTTGGGCTTTGCTAGGTGACCTTTGAGTATCTCGCTGCCTCTTGAACCTCAATCTGCAATGTTGGCAAGGCTCCTGGGCTACCCTGCAGGGCTCCACAGAGACCATGGTGGTGTTTGTGAAGTATGTTGAATGCTGTGGAGTGCTCGATGAACGCTGAATGTGCCTGTATTTGGCCTAATCTCTGCTTCGTTCTCCAGTCCCAACCTGGTTATTGAGTTTGGGGTGGGTTTAAAATCTCAGCAGCAACCATGGCAGTGCAGCAGTGTTAGAAACTCAAATATTTAAGCTCGGAGCCATCTGGCTCCTTAAACCAAGGTTGCAGTTGCCCAAAACGGAATATCTAGTTGCCATTTAAGGGCACGACTGCTCTCAATTCTTATTTTTTGAATGATGGACTGACTGTGATTGATTCTCACTTAAACATCTGGCTAGTTCAGATGACAACCTTGAGCTAGGGCACAAACTTTGAGAACTTAAAGAAGAAAATCACTTCATCCAGGGACAGTCCACATAGATATTGGCCTATTCCAACCTCTCTTTCTTGATGGCTCCTGCTCCTGCTCAGGCTGCACAGAAAAAGCAATTTGGTTCCAGAAATTCATTCCAGTTGTGCAGATAGTATGTAACTGATAAAATTCTACAAGATGGGGTATTAGTGTGTGAAAACAGTCCAGATCCAATGATCCCCAGATGGTGGAGATGTTAGGCACTATCCTGGCCCCAAGGTATCTACACTTGGTCCCAAGTGATCGAAGGTAAAGGTAAAGGGACCCCTGACATTAAGTCCAGTCGTGGCCGACTCTGGGGTTGCGGCGCTCATCTCGCTTTACTGGCCAAGGGAGCCGGCATACAGTTTCTGGGTCATGTGGCCAGCATGAGTAAGCCGCTTCTGGCGAACCAGAGCAGCGCACGGAAACACCGTTTACCTTCCCGCTGGAGCGGTGCCTATTTATCTACTTGCACTTTGACGTGCTTTCGAACTGCTAGGTTGTCAGGAGCAGGAACCGAGCAACGGGAGCTCACCCCATCGCGGGGATTCGAACCACTGACCTTCCGATCGGCAAGCCCTAGGCTCTGTGGTTTAACCCACAGCTCCACCCGCGTCCTGCAGCTTCTGTTACATCATCATTAAAAATGCTGGGAGGGGGAATACACATAATCATGTAAAGCAAGATTTAAAACCAGAGATCCCGAAACTCCACTTTCTTAAAAAGGCAATTGTTGTGTATTAAGTCACAGTGACATATTTGTTTATCAACCATGAAGTAAATTGAGCTGGATAAATCGCTGACTGGCAGATGCACTGGAGAGTGACCTTTTCTTTCCTTGTGTTTTAAGTCCACCTCTCTCTCTCTCTTTGCATATACCTAACAGGCAGTACAAGGCTTGCTTGCGAAGCAACTTTGCTAATCCTGAGCAGCCACGCACCTCAGCTCTTACAAAGGCAGCTTAAGGCAGGGCTTGGCAGAATAAAGCCGCCATGACAGCTGCAACTGGCTGGTGTTGCCGCTTTTGCAGGTGGCAGAGAAACAGGGGGGGACTGGGGAGCATTCAGAGGTCAGTAATGTCACACAAAGGAACAAGGAAGAAAGCCTCTGCATCACACAGGTCACCTAGCCGTGCACCCAGCCGGCAGCTGGCCAGGAAAGAGTTGTAAACTAAAAAAAGCTGCTTTCGAAGATGTTTTACTGAGTCCTTCTCTTTGAAAAGACCTTTCCTTTCCTTCTAAAAATCTATCTATGTTATGTATTAAATATATTGGCTTAAATGTAATTATGCAAAGGATTTAGAAAGTAAGAAATGTTAGATTCTTATGTTAGATTCTTATTTCATAGAATCATAGAATCATGGAGTTGGAGGGGATCACAAGGGCCATCGAGTCCAACCCCCTGCCAAGCAGGAAACACCATCAGAGCACTCCTGACATATGGTTGTCGGGCCTCTGCTTAAAGACCTCCAAAGAAGGAGATCTTTCATTGATGATGCGTGAGAATGTGAACCCAAAATCTCTGACCTCTGTTTAAGATAAAAATTTAAAACCATTAGCCATCTGTTCTGGAGGGCAATAGGGCAAGGAGGGCAAGAGGTAAACTGGTAATTAAGGTGCCTGGTTGAGGCAAATGTAAGATATATGACTACTTGTTTGCCAATTACAGATAGAAGGAAATATAGCTCTTTGTCTCCCATAAAAGGCAATAGGAAATGGGTGTATCTTTTATGATTGGTTCTAGCAAACAGCCAATAGGAATTTCAACCAGGCTGATTGGACAGAGGCAGCCAAAGGAGGAGCAAGGGGGCTGGGCTGAGGGAATATAAGTGCTGACCATCAGGGCTGGAAGGGCAGAGCATTGGTAACCATATACCACTGTGTCTCTCATTTATTTGTCTGACAAATAAATTCTTATTTTAATTTCTCTATTGCTGCATTGAATATTTCATTCCAGCTAAGCGTTAACCACAAGCAGGGTGCTACACTATTGCACCTACCTGCAAACTTGAAAAGCCCTCAACGCTGTGCCCTGCGTTCTTGCCACAGGACTCTCCCTGCCACCCGCCACCATGCCTTTCGGAAACACCCACAACAAGTACAAGCTGAACTACACGTCTGATGAGGAGTACCCTGACCTCTCCAAACACAACAACCACATGGCCAAAGTCCTCACCAAGGAGCTTTACGAACAGCTGCGTGACAAGGAGACTCCCAGCGGCTTCACCCTGGACGACTGCATCCAGACCGGTGTGGACAACCCAGGTGGGTGCTCCCTCTTGGACGAACCAAACGCTAAAGCAAAGATGTCACCCAGTGTGGTGTAGTGGTTAAGAGCGGTGGACTCGTAATCTGGGGAACCGGGTTCGCGTCTCCGCTCCTCCACATGCAGCTGCTGGGTGACCTTGGGCCAGTCACACTTCTCTGAAGTCTCTCAGCCCCACTCACCTCACAGAGTGTTTGTTGTGGGGGAGGAAGGGAAAGGAGAATGTTAGCCGCTTTGAGACTCCTTAAGGGGAGTGAAAGGAGGGATATCAAATCCAAACTCCTCTTCTTCTTCCAAAGCCAGGCATGCAATTTCTCCCCAATCCGGCTTGCCATCTCCCTCTGGTGGCCAGTTTGCATAATTTTACATGCATTTGCCACACAGTGCGGGGGGGGGGGAGGAAACAAAAGAGTCCAGAGTCCAGCCTGCTTTGAGCCCCAGCAGCTAGAAAGAGTAGCAAGGCATGAGAATCACAGGAGAGCAGAGCTGGAAGGGATCCCAAGGTCATTTGGTCCAACCCGTTGCAATGGAGGAATAGCACCTGTAATTCAGAACAACCCCTTTTCCCATGGAGATTTAATTGGAAGGTCCCTGTGGCAGAACATCTGCCTGGAAGCCCTGGCCATAGCTGTCAACTTACAGATTTGAAAATAAGGGACCAGCAGCCTCGAAAATAAGGGATCAGCAGCCAAAATAAGGGATTTTAGTCAACCAGCAGCCAAACGAAGCCTCAAGTGGTGGTTCCCACAGCGCAGCAACCCAGCAAAGAGGATGCAGCAAGGAAAACCACCGTCACCTCTCCTTGGGAAGCGCTGAGCAAAGGCGAGTCCCCAGGCAATGCGGCCGATTTGATTGGCACAAGGCATGCAAGCTCCACCCCCCAGTCGTTCTTAGACTCCTTATTGGGTGAGCAACGCAGCCAAGCAACACAGTTGGAGCCTCCCTCCTCCCTGGCCGGCAGGGAGGGAGGGAGAGGAGCTGCTTCCTTTGAAACCCGGGAAATTTAAGGGACATCATCAATAAGGGGCAGCAGCGAGACATGGCGCTGGAATAAGGGACTGTCCCGCCAAATAAGGGACGCTTGACAGCTATGGCCCTGGCAATGTCACCCTTCTGAAACCCTGGAGAGCTGCGCTGCCAGTCAGTGTTGGGAACACTTGGCTCAATGGGCCAGTGGGTCTGACTTGACATAAGACAGCTTCCTAGGTTCCTAACTGAGAAAATATTAAAGGTAAAGGGACCCCTGACCATTAGGTCCAGTCGTGGCCGACTCTGGGGTTGCGGCGCTCATCTTGCTTTACTGGCCAAGCCTATGCGGTCCTGTTATGGGGCGCCTTTGTAAACCTCTTGCCTCTGGTGACATTGCAAAATCTTTTTCTAAGACGCCTTCTGAAACTACCCTCCTGTGTAAGCAACTCTGCCATTCGCTTAGAACTTAAGACCCCCTCCCTTGAGATTCTGATGTGGAGACATGCCTTTAATTATTGGCTGTCCCTTTGGCATAAATTGCCAAACTACCATCTTATTCAGTGCCTTTGGAGAGATGAATTCACCAGCCCATGGGCAACAAAAATCCATTCCAAACTGTTGTCTTATGGAATCTCTCCTTCCGATATACTTAATTTAGATCTAATTACAGCTAAAAAGGTCATCAAACAAAGACTGGAGGAGGTAGATTTGCAACAAAATCTTACCACAGGTGGAGGTACATGTTCCCCGATATATCAGGGCATTACATCTATGTCCCAGATACCTCGATATCTGTCTACTTTATCGGCTGCGTCGCATAGATTCGCATTTGTTACAGCCAGATTTAATGTGTTCCCCTCAAATGTGCTGAGCAATAGATTTTCTAATGGTAAAATCTCTGTTTTATGCGCATGTGACAACAAATCGATAGAATCCCTTTATCATATCTTGTTTAATTGCCCCTTATACAATGTTCCCCGATCAAGGATCCTGAGTTCAATCATTCTGGAAATTGCTGCTAAACCACCTGAATTACATCTAGCTTATCTACTCCAGGACATTGACTCTTATAGAACTTTACAGGTTGCTAGATTCCTGATCTCAGTTCTGTCATATAAAAGACTTCATGGAATGCTGCATGACTATTAAAAATTCAGTAAACTCTATGCACCATCTTTATCTTCAAGGCCATAACACGGTACATCTAGAGATTATGCGTTGAAATATTTTAGTTGATATTTTAGATTGTAAAATGCTATTGATTATATCTATTGATTTTTATCTATTGATTTGTTTTACCTTGTGGGCTTATAGCCGAATAAAGTATTATCTATCTATCTTTACTGGCCAAGGGAGCCGGCGTACAGCTTCCAGGTCATGTGGCCAGCATGACTAAGCCGCTTCTGGCAAACCAGAGCAGCGCACGGAAACACCATTTACCTCCCCGCCGGAGCGGTGCCTATTTATCTACTTGCACTTTGCTGTGCTTTCGAACTGCTAGATTGGCAGGAGCAGGGACCGAGCAACGGGAGCTCACCCCGTCGCGGGGATTCGAACCACCGATCTTCTGATCGGCAAGTCCTAGGCTCTGTGGTTTAACCCACAGCACCACCTGCGTCCCTTGAGAAAAGATTAGACCATAACAATTTATCAAATCAGGTCCCCAGCTGTAGTATAAATACAATGACCCACGTATTACATAAAAAAGCCCAAACAAACCTCTTGCAAGTTGCAAATATTACTGGGAGTGTTGACTTCCAGCCAACCACAGGAAGTGGTTTCTTTGGAGGCTACCAGCTGACCACTCCTGGATTAAATAGCCAAGCCCCCTTGCTGGGTTCAATTTGTGGGGGATGCACATAAAACCCTGCGTATAATTCTGCATGTCTCCAGCAGAGACCAGGCTTCATTCATTCATTTGTATGCAATTTTTCCACAAACACACACACACCAAAAATCATGCTCAAAGCGACTTACAACAAAGAAAACAGGAAAACGCTTCCAACACTATGAAAACAATTGCATCATAGCATGGCAAAATATCAAATACAATAACGTACAAAAAACCCATTTCAATGCCAAAAATGCAAGAAGTTTGCTGAAGCAACAACCCAGTAACAAAAACAGCAAGGGAGCTTCACAGTCTCACGTTAATCCTAAAAAGCCCCTTCCCATGATATTGCTCAAGATTCTTCTCCTCCTTTATGTGGGTTGCTTTGCTGTGCTTTGAAGGAGCCCCCTGCTAAATCCTGAGGGGGGGGGCATTATTTCAGCAGACAGGGGGACACCAAGTACTGGGGACAATAATTTCATTGATGTAGAGGAAATTGAGGGGATGCAACAGGAACCTGCTAATGAGCAGGAAAAGACACTGGAGGGAAATGCTTGTGGTTTTGGTTGTCTCTATACTAATGCCCAGAGCATGGGAAATAAGCAAAATGAGCTGGAGCTCTTCACACAGGAGCCTACAATTCTATGATTCCCTGACCCTGCAGAGTGAGATCTCACATGTAGCGCCTGTTCCTTTTCAACAAGGCTTGTCAAAGCGGCTTACCCCACTGGTCATACCTGCCAATCTCCCACTTTGAACACTCTAATCCCATTCCCACAGGCCTCTGGGAGTCATCCGTTTTTTAAGGGGCAGGGCAATATGTCCCTGATCATATCATTTATGAATTATAGAATTGTAAAGTTTGAAGGGACTCGCTCCCCCCCAAGGGTCATGTACTCCAGCCTCCTGCAACAAGAGAATCACAGCTCAAATAATCCCTGGCAGATGGCCATCAATGAAGAACGCTGCTTCAGGCGCCCTTCTCCTAATCTAACGCCTCCTCCCTCGTTCACACACAGGCCACCCCGACGACATGACCGTGGGCTGTGTGGCTGGTGATGAAGAGAGCTATGCCATATTCAGCGGACTCTTTGACCCTGTCATCCGGGACCGTCATGGCGGCTACAAGCCAACTGACAAGCATAAGACCGACCTGAACCATGAGAACCTGAAGGTAGGAACCAGGACTGGCCAGGGCTGAGGGGCTGGAGGGCTGAGCCGTAGTTCTATAGGGGCGCCCATGCTTTGGACACGCACATTTTAACCCCCCCCCCAGTGCCTGGTTCCCTGAACAAGGGAACTCACCTGCACAGGAGGCAGCGACAACTATCAACCTGGATTCAGGACAGATAAAAAGAAGGACAGAGGCCAAGTTAGCCTGTGGAACTCCCTCCCACAAGAGTCAGGGATGGCCACCAAAACTTGATGGGCCCCATTTGCCCCGATCCAGCAGCCAGGCTCTTCTTGCCAGTCAGAGTAGACCCGCCTTTGCCAACCTGCTGCCCCAAACATCTGGAGGGTGCCAGGTTGGCAAAGGCTGGAAGAGACGGCACTGTGCTTGACAGATTCGTGGTTTGACTTGGGAGGGGGGCAGGTTCAGACGCTCGCACGGAACGGGGAGGGACCGCCGTGCTTGTGAGAAAGGGAAGTGTGTCAGGGGCTTGCCTGGCCAACTCACGGCAGGCCTCTGCCTCTCTGTTCCCCACAGGGTGGAGATGACCTGGACCCCAACTATGTCCTCAGCAGCCACTTGAGGACTGGGCGCAGCATCAAGGGGTACACCCTGCCCCCCCACTGCAGCCGCGGAGAGCGCCGGGCTGTTGAGAACCTCTCCATCACTGGTAAGGCTGGAAGAATCGCGTCAGGCAAAACAGATTCCTTCTTTGGGTAGCGCAAGAGTTGAACTGCGGAACTCCCTGCCACAGGATGGCTTCGAAATACAATTAGGCAAATTCAGGGAGAAGGAGAGGGCTGTTAGCCACGATGGCTGGGCTCTGGGCTCTGGGCCCCACAGCTGGAGGCAGCTGGGCTCCTGAATACCAGTGGCTGGAAACCGCAAGAGGGAAGCGTGCTCTTGTGTTCGAATCCTGCTGGTAGGTTTCCTGTGGGGGGAAACAGGATGCTGGCGTATTTGAACTCCCTTCACCTGATCCAGCCAGCTTTCCTTATGTTCTTAAGGTGACAAGAGGAACTGGGAATGTCTTAAGGGCTCTCTCTTTGAAAGATCAGTGCATTCCCCCTAATTTTGGGCCATTTCTGCACTATTTACACTAATTTAAGTCATTCCTTCTTCCTAAGGAGGCCTGGGAACTGTAGGTTTAGGGTACCTTTTTTGAAAAGCCTTTGCAGGGCCATACTAGATTACAAGAAGAAGAAATTCTAAGTTTGAAGTGCAGTTAAAGAGGGCTTTTTGCAGCCTCTAGAATCAAGAGGGAACAGTCTGCTCAGGTTCTCTTTCGGGATGAAAATCCATCAGACGTTCGCCAAATATCTGCTGACTCTGGGCAGCGTTTGATTTCAGTCTCAGTTGTTTGAGAGCTGACATGCAATGGCATGAGGTATTTGGCAAAGGTCTGTTGATGTTTACTTCTGTGTTTAGTAAATAGCAGGCAATGGGACCTAGTCTCTAACAGATGTCAGTTCACAAAGCTTCAAATTTGACATATACCCCAAATCAAAAGAATGAGGGAGAATGCCCTCAGCTACAAAGCACACCCAAAATTCAAAGTTGGGAGAGACGCCCCCTATTCAGAATGTGCTGTGTATGTACACAGATAGACAAAAAATGCTTTTATTTGGCAATATGGGGAGCATATTAAGACCTTGGTGTTGTGGTTTTTTTTGTTTTTTTACTAACAAAAAGTTTTATTTATAAAGAACTACAATTCAACACCAATGTAGAAAAGTTATTGAAAATTATGCAAGCACATAAGCAAAACAGACTCAATACAGTAGCTATTTCTAGTCAGAAACACTCTGTAGAAGAGTAATATTGTCTCCTTTTAACATGATTCGACTCAGCTGTTTCCTTGATTTTGTCTTGGAGTGAATCTCCTCAGCATCATCCAGAACCAAGTTCATATATTTATCAAATCCAAAAATACAGCCTTCTAGCCTAAAGTTCACCTGTTCATACAGCCACACCTGAATTCTGGACCTATTCTGTAGGTATCTGAAGATGAGGTTGATGGGCAGCACCATCACTTTCTGCACCTTCTGGCCTTGGCCGGCATCTGGGCTGGGAACAACTCCTGACAGGACAAGCCGACTTAGGCGGGACGGGGCAGCCGATGGTCAACTCCTCTCACTCCTCGCTTTCATTGTTGTTGTTCTTTAGTCGTTTAGTCGTGTCCGCCACTTCGTGACCCCCTGGACCAGAGCACGCCAGGCCCTCCTGTCTTCCACTGCCTCCCACAGTTTGGTCAAACCCACACTGGTAGCTTCGAGAACACTGTCCCACCATCTCATCCTCTGTTGTCCCCTTCTCCTTGTGCCCTCCATCTTTCCCAACATCAGGGTCTTTTCCAGGGAGTCTTCTCTTCTCAAGAGGTGGCCGAAGTCTTGGAGCCTCAGCTTCAGGATCTGTCCTTCCAGTGAGCACTCAGGGCTGATTTCCTTCAGAATGGAGAGGTTTGATCTTCTTGCAATCCATGGGACTCTCCAGAGTCTCCTCCAGCACCAGAATTCAAAAGCACCAATTCTTCGGCAATCAGCCTTCTTTATGGTCCACCTCTCACCTCCATACATCACTACTGGGAAAACCATGGCTTTTACTATACAGACCTTTGTTGGCAAGATGATGTCTCTGCTTTTTAAGATGCTGTCAAGGTTTGTCATTGCTTTCCTCCCAAGAAGCAGGCGTCTTTTAATTTCGTGGCTGCTGTCACCATCTACAGTGATCATGGAGCCCAAGAAAGTAAAATCTCTCACTGCCTCCATTTCTTGCTTTCATTAAGACCTTGTTTTAAACCAGCCTTCAGCAACCTGATGTTTGGGACTGCAATTTCCTTCAGCTCCAACTTCATACAGCTGCGCTGGCTGGGACTGATGGGAGCTGTAGTCAAAAACAGTGTTGCACAGGCGATGAGTAGGAGACGCTGGTTCGAATCTCCACCCCGGCTAAAAGCTTATATTGGGGTGACCATGAGCCAGTCACCCTCTTAAAACTGATCATTTAACTGATCTACATCAGGTATGTGGATCAGGTGGCCTGCAAAGCCTCCCCTAAGTGAACGAGTCTACTTCACAGGGTTGTTTTGAGGATGAAAAGCAGAATTGTAAAGTTAGATGGGACACCCAAGACTCATCTAGCCCAACCCCATGCCATGGATGAGTAACAGCTAAGGCATCCCTGGCAAATGACCAGCCAACCTCCATTTACAAATCTCCAACTGCTCTAAACAGGCTTGGTTTCCAGACCCTTGACCATCTCTGTCACCTTCTTCTGCCCACGTTCCAGCTTGTCAACATCCTTGTTAAATTGTGGTACCCAGAACTGGACACAGGACTCCAGGTGTGGTCTGACCACGGCAGAATAGAGCGGGACAATGACTTCCTTTGATCTGGACACTAGATTTCTGTTGATGCAGCCGAGAATATTGCTAGCCTTTTTTGCTGCTGCATCACACGGTCGACTTACGTTTGGCTTGTGGTGTGGGTTAAACCACAGAGCCTAGGACTTGCTGATCAGAAGGTTGGCAGTTCAAATCCCCACGAGGGGGTGAGCTCCCGTTGCTCGGTCCCTGCTCCTGCCCACCTAGCGGTTTGAAAGCACGTCAAAGTGCAAGTAGATAAATAGGTACCACTTCAGCGGGAAGAAAAATGGCGTTTCCATGCACTGCTCTGGTTCGCCAGAAGCAGCTCAGTCATGCTGAGAACATGACCCGGAAGATGTACGCCGGCTCCCTCGGCCAATAAAGTGAGGTGAGCACCGCAACCCCAGAGTCAGCCATGACTGGACCTAATGGTCAGGTGTCCCTTTACCTTTACACACGGTCGACTCATGTTTGGCTTGTGGTCCACAAAGTCCCATAGATGCTTCCCACATGTACTGCTGGCAAGCCAGATGCCCCCCATCTTTTATTCCTGCCTAAGTGTAGAACCTTGGGGGGAGAAAAGTAAAACGGTAAATAAGTGCCACCGCCAAAATGTGTGGGTGTCACAGGATGAAATAGCGAGCCACACATCCAGACAGCAACTGCTAGAGATAGGCGGTTGTGGCTGTAAGGCCTCTTTGGTCCACACTCCCATGCACCATAGCGGGCCATGCTGGCTGTGTCCAAATGGTCCTCCATCGCAGCGGGTTGGGCTAGATGACCTTTGGGGGTCCCTCCCAATTCTGCAACTCTATGGTTCTACGAAATGGTCAGCGCCTAGGCGTGGCCTCCTCACCTCACTGTGTCTCTCCCCACCTCACCTCCCTGCCTTTCCCCCTATTACACAGCCTTGAACAGCTTGACCGGAGAGTTCAAGGGCAAGTACTACCCTCTGAAGAACATGACCGACGCAGAACAGCAGCAGCTCATTGACGACCACTTCCTCTTTGACAAGCCCGTCTCTCCTCTCCTGCTCGCCTCAGGCATGGCCCGGGACTGGCCCGACGCCAGAGGCATCTGGTAAGCAGCAACACATTGATACCCCGCAACGTTTTTCTGATGAAAATAGGGACATCCTGTTCAGTGACAGAGGGACGCGGGTGGCGCTGTGGTCTAAACCACTGAGCCTCTTGGGCTTGCAGATCGGAAGGTCGGCGGTTCAAATCCCTGTGACGGGGTGAGCTCCCATTGCTCGGTCCCTGCTCCTGTCATCCCAGCAGTTCGAAAGCACACCAGTGCAAGTAGATAAATAGGTACCACTCTGGCAGGAAGGTAAACGGCGTTTCCGTGCGCTGCTCTGGTTTCGCCAGAAGCAGCTTAGTCATGCTGACCACATGACCTGGAAGCTGTACACCAGCAACCCCAGAGTCATTTGCGACTGGACCTAACTGTCAGGAGTCATTTACCTTTTTCATTCAGTGACAACAACAAGAACAATTTTATTGTTTACACCCTGTGCAACTGGGTTGCCCCAGCCACTCTGGGCACGTCCAGCTCCACCCAACCTCTCACGCCCTTCCCTCACATCTTGCAAAATGTTTAATGGAGCAGGGGCCACCCAAACTGTATTGTGCGGCTTGCAAAAATATAGCATAGATACGTTTTTTCTGCGAATGATACAAACTTTTTCTCCCTGTTCTATGTGTCCTCCCCTTTTTTTTGGAAAGCGTTGCACTGCGTATCTGCATTGTACCGCCCGATCACGTCATGTGTGCAATAATCTCATGCGGTTTCAACCTTACGCGGTTGAAAGTTGGTTGAGATCCTGCAGATTAATTGCATGCAAGGCGGAGAGCTTAAAAGCCCCTTTTGCACCAAGTTTTCCTGACATGGGAAGAGCTTCTAAGCCTTGCTCTGGTGGGAACTTGGACGGCCCACGAGATCTCGCGAGAGCATCCCAGATTCACCTTGCTTGCAAAGTAAGGATGGGGGTGGTTCGGCTATGTGCGTTTTTGCATATATACACCACCCTACAACGTACCCCCTGTGCAAAATGCATTCGTACTGTATGGTTTCTAGCTTCTGTTGAAAGTTGCCTCAAACACCCTGGTAGAAAGGTTGGCTAGAAATGATCATGATAAAGATGATTAATAATAATAATAATAATAATAATAATAATAATAATAATAATTTATTATTTATACCCCACCCATCTGGCTGAGTTTTCCCAGCCACTCTGGGCAGCTTCCAATCAAGTGTTAAAAACAATACAGCATTAAATATTAAAAACTTCCCTAAACAGGGCTGCCTTCAGATGTCTTTTAAAAAGAAGATAGCTGCTTATTTCCTTCACATCTGGTGGGAGGGCGTTCCACAGGGCGGGCGCCACCACTGAGAAGGCCCTCTGCCTGGTTCCCTGTAACCTCACTTCTCGCAATGAGGGAACCGCCAGAAGGCCCTCGGTGCTGGATCTCAGTGTCCGGGCAGAATGATGGGGGTGGAGACGCTCCTTCAGGTATACAGGACCGAGGCCGTTTAGGGCTTTAGAGGTCAGCACCAACACAAACGTACTGGGAGCCAATGCAGATCTCTCAGGACCGGTGTTATGTGTAAATGATAATAATTACATTCCTGGAGCGCTTCAATGCCCTTTTGTGCTGTCTCAGTACCTCCAATGCACTCGAGAGGTTTGAGGCGCTCAGGCCTGCGGCGTTCACACTCTCCCCTCTGCCCCCCCCCCAGGCACAATGACAACAAAACCTTCCTGGTCTGGGTGAACGAGGAGGACCACCTCCGCGTCATCTCCATGCAGAAGGGCGGCAACATGAAGGAGGTCTTCCGGCGCTTCTGTGTCGGGCTGCAGAAGGTGAGCTTTGCAGAGGGGCTGCTTTGAAGGGGGGGAGAGAGGCACCTGGCTGTCTCAGAGGCCACCATGTGGGGAGAGCTGTGGGGTTTTGGGCTGGCAGAGAACGGTAGCCCAGAGCGACAGTCTCTGGCAGGCAGAGGAGCATCATGTGATGCATGATTCCCGCATTGCAGGGGGTTAGACTAGAGGACCTCTGGGGGTCCCTTCCAATTCTACGATTCTCACTAGCAGGAGTGAGGCTTTGGCAGCCCAAAGCACCTGTGCTCAAAGATCTGTGCCAGCTGCCGAGGTCCCTCTGGGCCGAGTTAACATTGTTGCGTTTCATAACAACTTGAAGCCCATTTAGTTAAAGGTAAAGGGACCCCAGACCATTAGGTCCAGTCGTGGCCGACTCTGGGGTTGCGGTGCTCATCTCGCTTTACTGGCCAAGGGAGCCGGCGTACAGCTTCCGGGTCATGTGGCCAGCATGACTAAGCCGCTTCTGGCGAACCAGAGCAGCGCATGGAAGCACCGTTTACTTTCCCACTGGAGCGGTACCTATTTATCTACTAGCACTTGGACATGCTTTCGAACTGCTAGTTTGGCAGGAGAAGGGACCGAGCAACGGGAGCTCACCACGTCGCAGGGATCCGAATAGCCGACCTTCTGATCGGCAAGCCCAAGAGGCTCAGTGGTTTAACCCACAGCGCCACCCACGTCCCCTGAAGCCCATTTACCTCACTCCAAATGTGCCTCACCCCATATGTGCCCGCTTCAATCGGTGGAACTGGCACTATTATAGGTGCCATGTAAGACCCATTTCACACTGGTTAGCAATCGATCATTTAGTGTGGCTCCACCTACACTTTGGAACTCCCTGCCTGTTGACACCAGGCCCTTTGATGTACTTTTTCCTAAAACATTCCTGCCTAAAGAACCCAGAGGCTTAGAAGATTGGCGCAAGTTTCGATCCGTTTTTAACTTTTTGAAAGTTTCAAAGTGTCCTTCTTGATATTTCCTATTTGATCTTTTATGCAAACCAGAGGTCAGCAAACTTTTTCAGCAGGGGGCCGGTCCACTGTCCCTCAGACCCTGTGGGGGGCCAGACTATATTGTGAAAAAAATAATGAACGAATTCCTATGTCCCACAAATAACCCAGAGATGCATTTTAAATAAAAGGACACATTCTATTTATATAAAAACACGCGGATTCCCAGACCGTCTGCGGGCCGGATTTAGAAGGCGATTGGGCCGGATCCGGCCCTTGGGCCTTAGTCTGCCTACTCATGAAATAAATGAATGAAAACTCCCAGTCCTAGGCACTGTCAGCTCCCTACAAGGTCCTACAATGGGCATTCCCAGTTTTGCAGATAAAAGACTGAAGGAGCTCCTTTAGAAGACATCTGAAGGCAGCCCTGTTTAGGGAAGTTTTTAATATTTAATGCTGTATTGTTTTTAACACTCGATTGGGAGCCGATAGGCCAGATAGGCAGGATATAAATAATTTATTATTATTATTATTATTATTATTATTATTATTATTATTATTATTATATCTCTCATCCCGCTCATCTTTTCCTTTTTCTTGGGGAAGATTGAGGAGATCTTCAAGAAAGCTGGCCACCCCTTCAGCTGGAACGAGCACTTGGGCTACATTCTGACCTGCCCCTCTAACCTGGGCACTGGCCTGCGTGGGGGTGTCCACGTCAAACTGCCCCATCTCAGCAAGCATGCCAAGTTCGAGGAAATCCTCACGCGTCTCCGTCTGCAGAAACGTGGCACAGGTGAGAGGGCAGGAGGGGATTTCCATCCTTATTTCCAGAAATAAGACAAGCTGGTGGCACCTCAAAGGGACTAGGGACTTGAATTTATTTTGAATCGCTCCCTTGGCCCCACTTACCTGGGAGTGAGCCCCGGGGGGGCGGGGATTCAGTCCCTGCACTTCTGAGTAGACAGGGTTAGGCTCGTGCTGTTATTTGTGGGGCCCCCTTGCCCATCTCGTGCCATGCAATTGACTGGCGGTTGCTGCGTTGCAGGGGGTTGGAGTAGATGACCCCTGGGTGTCCCCCTCCAGCTTTACAGTTCAATGACTGCATGTTGAATTAGGCAGAGGGGTGAGGGGAAGGGGCTGGGGAATGCGCTTCTTTGCAGAGATAAATCTTTGGTCTGGAATCCAGTCCTTATGAGGGATGCCTGAGGGAGCTGGGTATTTTTAGACTGGAGAAGAGATGGCCAAGAGCTGATACAATGACCCTCTTCAAATATCTGAAGGGCTGTTGCATTCTGTGTCCAGGGCAGCTGTCTGCCAGCTCCACCTGGTACGCAGGATGAGACCCTCTCTGCCCGCAGACTGTCTCACCAGGGTGGTGCATGCTCTGGTTATCTCCCACTTGGACTACCGCCATGCGCTCTATGTGGGGCTACCTTTGAAGGTGACCCGGAAACTGCAATTAATCCAGAATGCGGCAGCTAGACTGGTGACTGGGAGCGGCCGTGGAGAACACATAACACCAGTCTTGAAAGACCTACATTGGCTCCCAGTACGTTTCCGAGCACAATTCAAAGTGTTGGTGCTGACCTTTAAAGCCCTAAACGGCCTCGGCCCAGTATACCTGAAGGAGCGTCTCCACGCCCATCGTTCTGCCCGGACGCTGAGGTCCAGCGCCGAGGGCCTTCTGGCAGTTCCCTCTTTGCGAGAAGCAAAGTTACAGGGAACCAGGCAGAGGGCCTTCTCGGTAGTGGCACCCGCCCTGTGGAATGCCCTCCCACCAGATGTCCGATAAACAACTATCTTGACATTTAGAAGACATCTGAAGGCAGCCCTGTTCAGGGGAAGTTTTTAATGTGTGACATTTTAGTGTATTTTTGGTCTCTGTGGAAGCCGCCCAGAGTGGCTGGGGAAACCCAGCCAGATGGGCGGGGTACAAATAATAAATTATTATTATTATTGCATCAAGGAGGGAGCCAGCAGGGCCCGAAGCGATAGATTCCGGACGACCAGGAAGGAGATTCCTTCAAACAGACTCTCTCCTTCCTTGGAGGTTTCTGAGCAGAGTTTAGATGGCCATCTCTCAGGGATGCTTTGCAAGAACTGCACTGCAAGGGTTTTGAGCTCAATGAGCCTTGTGGGTCCCTACAATTTTATGAAATCCACACTACAAGGAAAAATAACCCAGGCAGATGCTTATTTTTAAATCTCTTCCATCACCTGCCTTCCAAAACTGTGGGCATACATTTTTATTTATTTTTATTTATACCCCGCCCTCCCCAGCCAAGACCGGGCTCAGGGCAGCTAACACCAGGTATAAAAACAACTGATTAAAATACAATGTTAAAATGCAGCCTCATTTCAGTAGAAACTCAAATCAAAAACTTTTTGGAGATGAAAATGTCAAATCTTCACCAAGGCCAACTATCCAGACTGGTCCTACATGGGCCAGAAAAAAGCCAGGGAAGTCCCCAAATAGGAGTTCCATCACAGAAGCAGAAAGGAAAAAGGAAAGAGGGGAAGGGGATCAAGTTGATTCCAAGCCAAAGGCGAGGTGGAACAACTCTGTCTTACAGGCCTTGCAGAAAGAAATCAGATCCTGCAGGGCCCTGGTCTCATGAGGCAGAGTGTTCCACCAGGCCGGAGCCATCACCGAAAAGGCCCTGGCTCTGGTTGAGGCTAATCTGACTTCCTTAGGGCCCGGGACCTCTAGGGTGCTGCTATTTATGGACCTTAAGGTCCTCTGCGGGGCATCCCAGGAGAGGCGGTCCCATAGGTACAAGGGTCCTAGGCCCATTTGTGTGCATTGTGTCCATGGGGAATCTTAGCACTGTGACGCAAAAGGTGTCCATAGGCAAATGGAACGGACTTCCTCTGAAGGTGATGGACTCCCCTTCATTGGGTGGCTATATCTCAGGGATTCTTTAGCTGTGATTCCTGAATTGCAAGGGGTTGGACTAGATAACCCTTAGAGGTCCCTTCTAACCCTACAATTCTACTAAACAGCTCAGTAGGGTGTGCAATTTTAGAGTGTGAACCTAAATGTTTGCAATTTTATCCAGCGAGCAGTCTTAAAAAACACATTTTGGGGGCGTGAGGAATTCCGACCAGCTATTATTTCTGTGGCAGCGCAGGCACCATTTAGACTGGTAAATCTATGGTTTAACGACAAATCGCATAAACCAGAAAGCCGAATTCTTTTAGCTTTACCTTCCGAAAATGTTGTATAATGCTAAATACTAATAAAAAATGTTAA
This sequence comes from Podarcis muralis, assembly GCF_004329235.1. Taxonomy (NCBI): domain Eukaryota; kingdom Metazoa; phylum Chordata; class Lepidosauria; order Squamata; family Lacertidae; genus Podarcis; species Podarcis muralis. The sequence goes on along the minus strand of NC_041319.1, from coordinate 4,087,088 downwards.
TATATAGCATAATAACAAGCAACGACCGCTACGTCATTGCATACACACATTCTGCTTACCGACCAAAAACTAAATCCTATTCATTTAAGCAAAATATCCGTATTTTTCGCTCTATAAGACGCACCAGACCACAAGACGCACCTAGTTTTTGGAGGAGGAAAACAAGAAAAAAAAATATTCTGAATCTCAGAAGCCAGAACAGCAAGAGGGATCGCTGTGCAGTGAAAGCAGCAATCCCTCTTGCTGTTCTGGCTTCTGGGATAGCTGCGCAGCCTGCATTCGCTCCATAAGACGCACACACATTTCCCCTTACTTTTTAGGAGGGAAAAGTGAGTTATAGAGCAAAAAATACGGTATTTCAAATGGCCGAGTCACTTGTTGCGACTTACAAGCACTTCTTGGAAACTGAAAGTTGCAAAACGAAAGGCGCCCTATGGGCTCAGCAACCCACTTCCAGTTTCCTGAGGGTCTGGAGGGGGCGATCCAAGTAACGGCGACTCTCTCCCCCACCCCCAAAAACCCCCCACAGGTGGTGTGGACACAGAGGCCGTGGGCGCCGTTTTCGACATCTCCAACGCTGACCGCCTGGGCTCCTCCGAGGTGGAGCAGGTGCAGTTGGTGGTGGACGGCGTGAAGCTGATGGTGGAGATGGAGAAGAAACTGGAGAAGGGCCAGGCCATCGACGACATGGTCCCTGCGCAGAAGTGAGAGGTTTCCCGCGGCCGCCGTCCTGCTGACCCCGCGTGGACTGGGGCTTGGACTCCGGGGGTGACCCCAACCCTGCCACTCCCGGCCACCCACCGCCCTGTCCCTGGGCTCCCTCCCTTCTCTTGCGAAGGAGGGTGGAGGGCCGCCTGGGGTGGGGCGGGGCAGCTGGGACGCTCGTGACACCTGAGTCCTAGTGGAAGGAGTTAATAAAGCGAATTACGGCCCCCAGAGCCTTGCCTCCTCCCAAAAGGAGTCTCTCGTGCTGTTTTTTTTTTTTAAAGGTATTTTTTCGTAAGCATTGCAGGGGGTTGGGTTAGATGACCCCTGGGACCCAACTACGATTCTATGATGAGCGCCGCAACCCCAGAGTGGTCTGCGACTGGACTTAACTGTCAGGGGTCCTTTACCTTTTTAAAGAAAGGGTACAGTGAAGGCAAATGGGATGTGGGTGGCACTGTGGATTAAACCACTGAGCCTAGGGCTTGCCAATCAGAAGGTCGGCGGTTCGAATCCCCGCGACAGGGTGAGCTCCTGTTGCTCGGTCCCTGCTCCTGCCAACCTAGCAATTCGAAAGCACATCAAAGTGCAAGTAGATAAATATGTACCGCTCCGGTGGGAAGGTAAATGGTGTTTCCGTGTGCTGCTCTGGTTTGCCAGTAGCGGCTTAGTCATGCTGGCCACGTGACCCGGAAGCTGCACGCCGGCTCCCTCGGCCAATAAAGCGAGATGAGCGCCGCAACCCCAGAGTCGGCCACGACTGGACCTAATGGTCAGGGGTCCCTTTACCTTTTGACAAGGGCTATGAATTACCTGCTGCCACCAAACGAGGAAGCAGTGCTTCTGGATACGAATTGCAAACCTGTTTGCAGGTTTTGGCTGGCCACTGTGAGAAGTGAATGCTGGCCTTGCAGGGGCCATTTTTGGTAGAGCAGGGCAAACCTTATGTACCTAGCGAACCTCCAGGTCCAGAGGCAGTCTATCTCGGTTCCTAGGTCCTTAGGGACATTTGGCTGCGGTGAGGATTCTGGAGCAGATGGGCACTGGGTAGCCCAGCTTGGAGAAAAGAGATTATGAAGGTGTGAGTGGCAGGATCCTACAGACGTTCCCTGCCATCACCAGCGTCAAGAGTTTCACAGGGCTGGGCTTTTGACATCCTGACGTTTAGGAAGGGTTACTAGGCTATGAGCCGGAGAGCTTGCAGCGTGCATCCCTTGTCTCAGTTCAGCTCTTCCCCGTCACAAACCAGCTGTCCCCAAAGTGTCAAAGGAACCCCAATGGCAACCCCGCACTCAACCCAGTACCCACAAACGTACTGGAGGAGCTCTCCGCAAGTCTTGTAACCCCACCAGAGGCCAGGTCAGCAAACCCCAAAAAGGAGATTCAAAAACGGGCCTTTCTCCACGCAACACAGCACCTATTTGTGGAGTTTGCTGCCGTGGGGGGCAATTTTGGGCACCGGCTGAGACATCTCTAGACGTGGTTTAAACACACACCCGCCTCTTGGGGGTTATTGTAGCTGCAATGGTTCAGTGGAGCCTCCATTGGGAGGGGCAGTGTACCCCGACATAGAAGGGCAAGAGCAAGAGAAGCCTTCTAGGTCCTTCTCAGGCACTCCTTGGAATCAGAGTCCTGTTTCAACCCCCCTCCCCACGCCAAATAGGAGAAGGAAGCAGAGCACCTCTGAACATGGGCAGAGGGCTGCTCTCAAAACCGAGTGATCCCAAGACACAAACACACACAGAGACACACCTCCCCAGGCACACAAAGGGTGTCAGTTCCACGGACTCTACCTCTCCGTTGAGAAGTGGGGTTGGGCTGGATGACCTTTGGGGTTCCCTTCAGTTTCCACCAAGGGCCGCTTCGAGCCCCATTCCACCCCCGTGGACGAGGCAGAGAAGACGACGGGCGGAGGCTTTCTACGTTTATTAAGGGTTTGGTACAGAACTGTCGCTCTGGGGCCGGAATAACTTACAATCGTCCCAAGGCTAAAGGGTGGGCTCATTTAATAATATCGCTAACCCAATGATAACGGGGGCTAACCGGACAATTATTTACAGGGGAGTCTGTACAGATGGGGAGGGGTGTGCGCCCAAAGAGGCAGGGGGGTCCGGGAGGAAGGGGGGGAGGTCACAGCAGGGGGACCCAGTGTACAGAAGTGGGGTGAGGCGAAAGGAGCAAGGGGGGAAAGGGGGCAGGAGGAAGGAAACCCACTTAAAATTTCTCCCCGCCAGAGCTGCCGAATTTAGCGTCGCCACTGTCGCCCGCGAGCTCCGCCAGGACCCCCCCCCTCTAAGCTGCCCCCACCACCAGAGACCAGGCTGCCCCTCTCCTCCGAGCTGGGATGTGGGGAGTGCTGGCCGCAAGGCCCCCTCCACACCGCTGAGCCCATTTCCCAGGCGAGGAAGAGAAGGCAGGGAGCCGCCGGGTCGCTGCCCACTGTGGAGGGGGTGGGTGCCAGGCGTGCGGTGCGGAGAGAGAGCGAGGGACTATCTGGGGAGGTAGAGTGCAGCGGCCGCCCAGTGCAGCGCTGAGCGCGGGAGAGAACCACACCAGACCAGACCAGGCAGCAGCAAGAAGAAGCTGGCAGCGGCGGCAGGTTAAGGGTTAGGGGGCTCAAATTTACTTGCCTTGCCCCGGGTGCTGACAACCCACGCTACGCCGCTGGGTACAGTGGTACCTCGGGTTACATACGCTTCAGGTTACAGACTCCACTAACCCAGAAATAGTACCTCGGGTTAAAACTTTGCTTCAGGATGAGAACAGAAATCGTGCTGTGGCGGTGCGGCGGCAGCAGGAGGCCCCATTAGCTAAAATGGTGCTTCAGGTTAAGAACAGTTTCAGGTTAAGAACGGACCTCCGGAACGAATTAAGTACTTAACCCGAGGTACCAGTGTAGTTATTTATCTCTTTGACATCTGATGGGAGGGCGTTCCACAGGGCGGGTGCCACCACCGAGAAGGCCCTCTGCCTGGTTCCCTGTAACTTGGCTTCTCGCAGGGAGGGAACCGCCAGAAGGCCCTCGGAGCTGGACCTCAGTGTCCGGGCAGAACGATGGCGGTGGAGATGCTCCTTCAGGTAACTGGACCAAGGCCGTTTAGGGCTTTAAAGGTCAGCACCAACACTTTGAATTGTGCTCGGAAACCTAAGGCTCTTTTGCACCTCTTGTTCATGCCAGTGAGGCTCAGGCAAGCGGGATAACTGCCCAGCTCATGGGAATCAGCGGGCTAGAATTGGTTTACCCTTTGGAATTTTCCATCCCAGCCTTGTTTGTGGGCAGGCAATCCTGCCCTTGGAATCTTGTGCTTCAGTTGCTACTTAAGTGCATCTGGGCAGACTTCCTGCCCCGGACACGCAAGCTCATCTAAGCCAAGTCTAGCCCTCTCCTGCCACCCTGTGGACACTCCTTTTGGGGAAAAAGAAAAAAGAAAAGAAATACTTTTATGCAGAAAGTGGGTGCTGTTTAAATAACATAATAGCAGCAGCAGCAGAACAAAGAGAGAGAGAGAGGAGAAAAGAAAACACAACATATTCTATTATTTTTATTGGAAATTTTATTTCCAACATAACATAAACCCCCCACCCCACCCCAGTACAGAATACAATAAACATAACATAAAACAATACAAATAACAAAATAAAGACTTCCTTTATCCTGTATCTGGCCTCCTTATTTACTTCTTATAAGCTGTTTCCTTTATGACTAATTATTAAGATTTTTCTAATATCCACAAAGTCTCCTGCAGATATTAATCGAAACAAGTCCAGGTACGTATTTTAGGGCACTGTTTTGTGAAGTATTCTCTGCATTTCCCCCATGCTTTTTGAAACTCTTGCCTAGTGCGATCGCTAATGGCCTCCGTTAATCTAGCCAGTTCAATATACTCTAACAGTTTGGCAAATACGAAATATTCTGATCGTCTTGTATGAGCACACTCCGCGTGTCAAGAAAGGTAGCAATTTTCACCTGAAAACAAAACCAAACTACAATGTTGTGCAAGGGCACCAGTTGGTGTAGAAGCAATGCAAACTCAGTGTGGCTATGTGTGGGCATGGAGTGGGGTCTGTATGGTGTGGGGCAGGCCAGAACAGCATGGATCAGTTTGTCATTGGTCGCAAGAAAGGAAAGCCAGGCGATACAATACTATGGTCTGCCCAGAGGACAGGACGCTGTCCATCTCTCGAGTGCTTAGATATTTGTTGTTGTTGTTTAGTCGTGTCCGACTCTTCGTGGCCCCCTGGACCAGAGCACGCCAGGCACTCCTGTCTTCCACTGCCCCCCGCAGTTTGGTCAAACTCATGCTGGTAGCTTCGAGAACACTGTCCCACCATCTCGTCCTCTGTCGTCCCCTTCTCCTTGTGCCCTCCATCTTTCCCAACATCAGGGTCTTTTCCAGGGAGTCTTCTCTTCTCATGAGGTGGCCAAAGTCTTGGAGCCTCAGCTTCAGGATCTGTCCTTCCAGTGAGCACTCAGGACTGATTTCCTTCAGAATGGAGAGGTTATATTTAGTTAAAGCATATTTAACTAAATAGTCTTTAAATTTCACCCATTCCTTCTGGTACTCCTCCTCCTTCGGGTCGTGGACTCTTCCAGTCAGGTCAGCTAGCTCCGGAAAGTCCATCATCTTCATGGATTCCTGGGTTCTTAGGGGCATTTGGTCCACGCTGAGAACAGGAGATGGGTCTCCTCTTGCTCTTCTTACGCGACTGCAAGAGCCCTGAGATTCAGCTGCGCATGATTCTAAAATTTTGTCTAAAATGTATAAATTGCTGCTTGAATGGCATTTGAAGGACGAGGAGGTTAAGTCGGTTATGATTCACTGGGCCAAAAATTTTGGGTATAATACATAGCTGTCAACCGTCCCTTATTTGGCGGGAAAGTTCCTAATCCCAGTGCTGTGTCCCGCTGCTGTCCCTTATTGATGATGTCCCTTTATTTCCCGGGTTTCAAAGGAAGCAGCTCCTCTCCCTCCCTCCATGCCAGCAAGGGAGAAGGGAGGCTCCAACTGGGTTGCTTGGCTGCATTGCTCACCCAATAAGGAGTCTGAGAACGACTGGGGGGTGGAGCTTGCATGCCTTGTGCCGATCAAACCAGCCGTGTTGCCTGGGGACTCGCCTTTGCTCAGCGCTTCCCAGCGGAGAGGTGGCGGTGGTTTTCCTTGCTGCATCCCCTTTGCCGGGTTGCTGCGCTGTGGGAACCACCGCTTGAGGCTTCGTTTGGCTGTTGGCTGGGCTTTCTGCCTTTGGCTGGGAGGGGCTCAGAAGTTGAACCGCTTGAGGCTTCGTTTGGCTGTTGGCTGGGCTTTCTGCCTTTGGCTGGGAGGGGCTCAGAAGTTGAACATACCTATGCCCTGAAAATCCCTTATTTTGGCTCCTGATCCCTTATTTTTGAGGCTGCTGGTCCCTTATTTTCAAATCTGTAAGTTGACAGCTATGGTATAACATACAGCTGAGTGATTGGGTAAAATTATGGAAAGAAGGTTTAAAATTTATTGCATGCAATGCGCTAAAAGAAAATGTGATGAAAATGATGTATAGATGGTATATTACACCTGTCAAGTTAGCAAAAATGTATAAAGTCAGTAATAAATGTTGGAAATGTAAAGAAAAAGAGGGAACATTTTATCACATGTGGTGGGAATGTAAAAAGGTGAAATGCTTCTGGGAGATGATATATAATGAGATGAAAAAAATGTTGAAATATACATTTATAAAGAAACCAGAAGCATTTTTACTGGGCATTGTTGGGAGTGATATAAATAGAAAGGAATATAAGCTCTTTTTTATATGCAATAACAGCAGCAAGAATATTACTGGCCCAAAAATGGAAGCAAGAAGAATTACCAATGATTGAAGAATGGAGGATGAAGTTAATGGACTATGCAGAACTAGATAAACTAACAGGAAGGATTCGAAACCGGCGGGACCAGAAATTCATGGAAGACTGGAGTAAATTTACGGACTATTTGAAAAGTATTTGTGAAGCTCAGACAACGTTTGTAGGCTTGCAAGAAGTTTTGTGGGGAGTATGATTGGAAGTATTGCAAAAATGGAGAAGGGGAAGGATGATTTGTTAAGAGACTTAAAGGCAATATAAATTTTAGAAATGCATAAGAAGAGGTTAAAACGGTGGATCATCAGAGGTGCTGATGGAAGTCTAAAAAGATTGTATAAGTGAAAAGTTTTGTGGTACATTTTATAATTTATATGTTAAGGTAAAGGTAAAGGGATCCCTTTACCTTTAGGTCCGGTCGTGGCCGACTCTGGGGTTGCGGCGCTCATCTCGCTTTATTGGCCAAGGGAGCCGCCGTACAGCTTCCGGATCATGTGGCCAGCAGGACTGAGCCGCTTCTGGCGAACCAGAGTAGCACACGGAAACGCCGTTTACCTTCCCGCCGGAGCGGTATCTATTTATCTACTTGCACTGGTGTGCTTTTGAACTGCTAGATTGGCAGGAGCAGGGACCAAACAACAGGAGCTCACCCCGTCACAGGGATTCGAACCACCGACCTTCTGATCGGCAAGCCCTAGGCTCAGTGGTTTAACCCACAGCGCCACCCACGTCCCAATTTATATGTTAAATCAATAAAAATTATTTTAAAAGAGAGAGAGAGAGAGATTTAGCTGCGCAGGCTGTTGCTGCTGATGCGACTCAGAAAGTCTTCTCCATCAGCCTTTGTTTCGCTGCTGATGAAAAGCAGCCAGAAAGCGACAATTGGCCTGTGTTGCCTCCCCAAGCTCCCATCCGAGGAACCCTCACTCCTTCCCCAGCTCCATTATTGTCTCCAGGAGTCCAATTTCAAGATGGGAACCATCCGTGGAGACTTCATATGCTGCTGGCCACGTGCGGAGAGAGGAGTCTGGCTGGCCGCTGGCCGAGCCCAGACAAAGACCCAGTGAGAGAGGCACACGTGGTCAGCCCTGAGGGACGCCTTGCCGCTCAGCAGCCTTCCACAACTGGGTGCCCTCCAGATGTTTTATTGTTATTCGTTGCATTTGTGGCCTTTTCATCCAAAGAGCTCAATGGGGTGTACAAGGTCTCCCCACAACAACCCTGTGAGCTAGGTTGGGCTGAGAGGCAGGGTCTGGCCCAAGGTCAGATTCAAGGCCTGTGAGTGGGGATTCGAACCCTGGTCTCCCAGGTCCTAGTCCTACACTCTAACCACTGTGCCACACTGCCTCCAGTCCAGAGTCATATTCAAAAAATCCCTCCGTAATATTCTTCCTGCAAGCTTCAGTTCTGGTTTGTGTGTGTTGGTGTGCTGGTCCAGGGGGGAGGTTACCGTGGGACGAGGTCCAGGACCTGAGACGAGGGTCGGCAGACTGTCCTCCATGTGCGAAGTGGGGTCCACAGCGAGGAGCCGGGCAAGGACAGGAACTCTGGAGGAACAGGACTGGGTGCTGGCCGAAACAACTCTTTAAGGACGTTGCTCCCGCAACCTGGGACCGGGCTGACTGGCCTTTATCTTCTCTGAAGCCAGGGGCGGCCCCAGCCCCCAGGAGACCTGCCTGGGAGAATCCAGTTCCCTTCGCCTCTCTGCCCTGAGCCTCTGCAGTTCAGGAGAGGCTGAAGGGTTACTGGGCCCAGGGGGAGACTCACCTGTAGGCACTGAGTCCTCAACCACCTCCGGAGCCAGAGCGGATTCATCTGGTGCCTGCTCCTGAGGATCCGGCACAGGTGCAGGCGCTTCAGAATCAAGGCCCCGCCCCAGTTCAGCCGGCCCTGGAGGCGGGGACTCCTGTGCAGGCTGGGATTCCTCCGGTTCAGCCACTGAATCGGATTCCCAGGCCATCACAGTTGGTTTGTGTGTGTGGTTATGGTCAAGTTTAGTGGTGAAGCACAAAAGATTTCATCTTAAATCCCTCAAGACTGAGAAAGACCGTGCTCTAAGAACCCACAGAACTACTGGAGGTCACTGCGGGCCTGCCTTTTCCCAAACTGGATGTCCTCCAGATGTTTTGGACTACAATCCCCATCAGCCCCAGCACCATGCAGCTGTTCTCGCCGGGGCTGATGGGAATTGTAGTCCAAAACATTAGGCATACACGCAGCTCTTAGCTAGGTAGTCTGAGCTGGCATAATGGCAGCTTTTGATGTTCTGCCTGTGCGTACAGTCACAGAGTCATAGAACTGTGGAATTGGAGGGACCCCCAAAGGTCATCCAGTCCAGCCCCCTCCAAGGCAGGAATCCCAGCTAAGGAATCCTTGAGGGATGGTCATCCAATCTCTGCTTAGAAACCTCCAGTGTGGGCGAGCCCACCATCTTTGAGGTAGCCACCTCCACTGTCAAACAGCTTTTACAATACAGTGGACGCTCGGGTTGCAAACGTGATCCATGCGGGATGCACGTTCGCAATCTGCAGTGGCGCATCTGCACACGCACAGGTTGCGATTCGGCGCTTCCGCGCATGCGCAAAGCACAATTTAGTGCTTCTGCGCATGCGCAACTGCCGAAACCCGGAAGTAACCTGTTCTGGTACTTCCGGGTTTCAGTGGGTCTGTAACTCGAACAAATGCAACTTGAAGTGTCTGTAACCCGAAGCATGACTGTAATAATAATAATAATAATAATAATAATAATAATAATAATAATTTATTATTTCTACCCTGCCCATCTGGCTGGGTTTCCCCAGCCACTCTGGGCAGCTTCCAACAAAATATTAAAATGCAATGTTATTCCTAAGGTTTACTTAGAATTTCCTTTCTTGACATTTAAACCCATTAGTTAGAGTCCTCCCCTCTGGAGCATCAGAAAACAAGCTTGCTCCATCTTCCACCTGACAACCCCTTTATGCATTTGAAAACGGCTGTCCTATCTCCTCTCCGTCTCCTCTTCTCCAGTGGACTTTGTTTTGTCCTTGTCTCCAGCTCCTTCAACTGCTCCTCATCAGGCTTGGCTCCCCCAGACTCTCCATCATCTTGGTCGCCCTCCTTGGCACACCTTCCCACTTGTCCATGTCCTTCTTAAACTCTGGTGCCCAGAAGTGCCATCTTCCCACTTGAACTCGCTGTCCCACCAACGTGGATGGCTTTAGAAGAGGATTAAACAGATTCATGGAGGAGAAAAGGACTACCAATGGCTCCTAGCCCTCTGCTGTTAACACCAGTTGCTGGAAGCCACAGGAGCCGAGATGGCTCTTGTGCCCAGACCCTGCTTGCTGGTTTCCAATTAGGGGGCTGCAAGAAGATCAAACCTCTCCATTCTGAAGGAAATCAGCCCTGAGTGCTCACTGGAAGGACAGATCCTGAAGTTCAGGCTCCAAGACTTTGGCCACCTCAGGAGAAGAGAAGACTCCCTGGAAAAGACCCTGATGTTGGGAAAGATGGAGGGCGCAAGGAGAAGGGGACGACAGAGGACGAGATGTTTGGACAGTGTTCTCGAAGCTACCAACATGAGTTTGATCAAACTGCGGGAGGCAGTGGAAGACAGGAGTGTCTGGCGTGCTCTGGTTCATGGGGGTCACAAAGAGTCGGTCACGGCTAAACAACAACCACAACGGGGCTGGTGGGTGCCTTGCGGTTCACTCACTGGAAAGGGTTGGGTCCCTCCCCTCAGTGGTTTTCACTTGCTGGTGGAAGGACAGCAAGGAGAGAACCAGCCTGGCGTCCCTAGGCAGGGAGTTCCAAAGTTGCCTGGGAGCAGCCACCACCAAGAAGGCCCTTTCCTGTATCCTCACCATGGGGGCCTGAGAGGGTGGGGGGCCTGAGAGAAGGGTCTCTCCTGAATACCTAGGGCCTGGGCAGGTTCATACTGGAGGGGGAACACAGGATACGGCGCTTCAGACAGCCTGGGACAAAGGGGGCTTGTGCAGGAGAAATCCCCAGGGATGGGTTACGATGCGCTTGAAGTCGTGTGCTATGGGGCTCCCTGGAAAAGACCCTGATGTTGGGAAAGATGGAGGGCACAAGGAGAAGGGGACGACAGAGGACGAGATGGAGGGACAGTGTTCTCGAAGCGACCAGCATGAGTTTGACCAAACTGCGGGAGGCAGTGGAAGACAGGAGTGCCTGGCGTGCTCTGGTCCAGGGGGTCACAAAGAGTCGGATACGACTAAACAACACAACAACCTGAATGGCTCCTGCAATAACTAGATGGGCACTTAGCCTCATTCTGCAGGCTCTTCCGATATTCTGATGTTATGTTCTCATGAAGTTCCTTCAGTGGAGATGCCAAATCCTAATGTTGTTGATTTTTCTGGCTGAACACCAGATGGCACCTGAGTCCTGCTTGTTCCCTCCTTCCCTTGGTTTCCAAGAAGACTTTTTCCTTCGGGGTCATCTCTGTGGAGCAAAAGGGCTGGTGGCACTTCTACAGTTCACCACCCACCCAGTCCACTTCCTCATTCTCCTCTCCACAACTATATCGGTGCCCCAGATATTACCAGTGGAATGGGCCAGGAGGGCCAGTGAGAAAACCCTCACCCAAGAGGTGGTGCTATTAGAGGAGGAGAGTGCAAAATATGGTCTGAAGCTCAACATCAAAAGAACTAAGATCATGGCCACTGGGCCCATCACCTCCTGGCAAATAGAAGGGGAAGAAATGGAGGCAGTGAGAGATTTTACCTTCTTGGGCTCCATGATCACTGCAGATGGTGACAGCAGCCACGAAATTAAAAGACGCCTGCTCCTTGGGAGTAAGGCAATGACAAACCTAGACAGCATCTTAAAAAGCAGAGACAACACCTTGCCAACAAAGGTCTGTATAGTTCAAGCTATGGTTTTCCCAGTAGTGATGTATGGAAGTGAGAGCTGGACCATAAAGAAGGCTGATCGCCGAAGAATTCTGGTGCTGGAGGAGACTCTTGAGAGTCCCATGAACTGCAAGAAGATCAAACGTATCCATTCTTAAGGAAATCAGCCCTGAGTGCTCACTGGAAGGACAGATCCTGAAGCTGAGGCTCCAAAACTTTGGCCACCTCATGAGAAGAGAAGACTCCCTGGAAAAGACCCTGATGTTGGGAAAGATGGAGGGCAGAAGGAGAAGGGGACGACAGAGGACGAGATGGTGGGACAGTGTTCTCGAAGCTGCCAGCATGAGTTTGACCAAACTGCGGGAGGCAGTGGAAGACAGGAGGGCCTGGCGTGCTCTGGTCCAGGGGGTCACGAAGAGGCGGACATGACTAAACAACAACAACATTAGAGGAGAACCATTTGCAATCTGTTTTGTCTGCCAGAACGGCTTTATCCTCCACTCCCACCCCCCTTCCCCGCCGAGCTTGCCAACCTGTGGTCTATCCATGCGCAAAGGCGCATCTGCCTGCAACACCACGCTGGCGCGCAAGGGTTAATGCCCAGCTGGTTGGGGGACGGGGATTGGCTGCGGCCGGAAGCCAATGGGGAGTGAGCATGGAGGCTGAAAGTCACCCTCGGCAAGGATTTGGGTGGGGAGGGAGAGGGGAGGGTGACAGGCAGGCCGGTCTTGTCTCCATGCCACCTCGCAGCCAATCGCAGCCCGGCGGGGCTGGCTCCCCACCACTGCGGCGGCTGGGCATTGGCTGGCGTGCTTGGCAGGGTGGGCACCGGCAGCCCTGTGCAACCACCCCCAGGGCCAGGATGGGTCATGCTGGCCCTTTGGTGCACTCTAGCCTGCAAGAGGCAGCCGGGTGTGTATGCGCGCATCCTTGCAGAGAGAAGGCTTAGATAACCCCCTTGCCAGATCTCCTGCTTGCATTGCTCCAAAATGTCAAACCCTTTGTTGCAATGGAGCACAATTCAGGCGTGCGCAAGGGGCTTAACTTCAGACGGCACCTTTCCTTTTGAATTAAAAACCTTTCAGGCTGAGAGGGAAAGGCAAGCAGGGAGCCCTGTTCCAAAGATGAATGCATGGCAGGCAGGCATGCACCTGGCAAATGTCAGGCCTCCTGGGCCTGAGCGGTGGGTGGCAAGGCTGCCTTGCCACCGTGGGCCATTGTGGGCTGAGAGATGCCACCACCAGTCTCTTCCGGGCTCAGATTTAGAGAAGAACCTCAGCCTCGGCACACTCACCCCTGCATGCAATCTACTTTGCAGGGTTGTTTTTAAAGGTGACTGGAGAGGATGCTGAGCATTTGAAATGTGCTATATTAGGGATGCGGGAGGCGCTGTGGGTTAAACCGCAGAGCCTAGGGCTTGCCGATCAGAAGGTCGGAGGTTCAAATCCCTGTGACGGGGTGAGCTCCCGTCGCTCGGTCCCTGCTCCTGCCAACCTAGCAGTTCGAAAGCACATCAAAGTGCAAGTAGATAAATAGGTACCACTCCGGCGGGAAGGTAAATGGCATTTCCATGTGCTGCTCTGGTTCGCCAGAAGCGGCTTAGTCATGCTGGCCACATGACCCGGAAGCTGTATGCCGGCTCCCTCGGCCAATAAAGCGACGGCCAGGGGTGCCTTTACCTTTATATTAGCATCACCAGAAGCGAGGATTCGCCGAGGTTTTCTAGGAAAGGGAAAACTCACCAGAACAGTTTCCTTTGATGCTTTCCTGAGGCACCTGATAAATTATGCCTGGCTGTAGCGGTTCTGGATGCTTTCAGAAGAAAGCAGGAACTTATTAATGACATTAATATGTGTTAATATTAGGCTAGAACTCATGGGCATGCAATGATGAAGCAGAATGTCGGAAGGTCCCGGGCAGAAGGTTTTAATTCACGCAGCGTGAGGTGAAACTATGAATCTCCCAGCAGTTAGTTTCATTGAAGAATCTCAGCTTCTGGTTATGAGAAGAAAGGGAGGGAACTTCTATGCACTTTCACTACACTGTACATAACTGTATATGCTCCCCTATCCCTTTACTACCTTTCTTTCTAAGCTAATCCTAGAACTGCAGAGCTGGGAGGGAACACCAAAGGTCATCCAGCCCAACCCCTTCAATGCAGAAAGCCCAGATGTTGCCTTCCTTCCGGGGGGCCTCGCTCAAACCCCGTTTTTTTGCCATCATGGAACCAGGGGTAGCCTCTAGGGGGGTTCCCAAGAATTTCCCTCCAACTAGCCCCCCAACCTTTAGGGACGCGGGTGGCGCTGTGGGTTAAACCACAGAGCCTAGGACTTGCCGATCATAAGGTCGGCGGTTCGAATCCCCGCGACGGGGTGAGCTCCCGTTTGCTCGGTCCCTGCTCCTGCCAACCTAGCAGTTCTGAAAGCACATCAAAGTGCTAGTAGATAAATAGGTACCACTCCGACGGGAAGGTAAACGGCATTTCCATGCGCTGCTCTGGTTCGCCAGAAGCGGCTTAGTCATGCTGGCCACATGACCCGGAAGCTGTACGCCGGCTCCCTCGGCCAGTAAAGCGAGATGAGCGCCTCAACCCCAGAGTCGGTCACGACTGGACCTAATGGTCAGGGGTCCCTTTACCTTTACCTTTAGCCCCCACATCCTGCTTAACTTCGGCAAGGCCCTCAGACCCCATTCCCTGAGACCCTCTGACAGCAGCCTTGGATTTCAAAGGAAGTCCCAACCCCTAAATTAGGAGAGTGTTTAAAAAAAAGAAAACAGGCACCCAAACTCTCCTTTGGGATTTTTCTGTTTTGAAACCAGTCCAGGGTTTGCCACTGCACACAGACAGACGCTGTGTCAGCAGAAATGCCTTTAACTGGGCCATTTCTGCCATGCCCATTTCAAAGAGGAACGAGAGCCCAGCTGGCAACGGCTTTTGCCAGGCCAGCACAGCTTTACGCCTCTAATTATTAGGGAAATGGGGGAAATGAGCCTGCCCAGGAAAATGGATTGCCCATCTGCGTCCTCTAAATGTCAGCAGAGGCTCAGCGATAAGGGGCCCACTTCACCCAAGCCGGCGCATTGACGCAAACTGGAGTGCAGCAGGTCGAGGGCCGAGATAAAGCCAGATTTAATGGGACGTTCTTGTGCAAGTTCTCCCGGTCTGATTTTGCAGCAAAGAGTTCTGCTTTCCCTAAGGCGGCTTTGTAAACATTTCCAGCTATGGGTGTTTTATTCTTTTACTACAACTCCCACTATCTGTGACCATTGGCTGCACTGCCCAGGGGGGCTGATGGGGGTTGTAGTCCAAAACAGCTTTAGGGCACCAGGTTGGCAAAGACTGTTTAATTCGTCTTTTATTCCACAGCTGATGGCAGTAAACCTCACTACTACTGCAATGGTACCTCGGGTTAAGTACTTAATTCGTTCCGGAGGTCCATACTTAATCTGAAACTGTTCTTAACCTGAAGCACCACTTTAGCTAATGGGGCCTCCCGCTGCCGCCATGCTGCTGGAGCACAATTTCTGTTCTCATCCTGAAGCAAAGTTCTTAACCTGAATCACTATTTCTGGGTTAGCAGAGTCTGTAACCTGAAGCGTATGTCATCTGAGGTACCACTGTACAACTATCATTATTCATTTATTTATTTATATCTCCCCATCCTCATTTATCCTGCCAACCTAGCAGTTCGAAAGCACGTCAAAGTGCAAGTAGATAAATAGGAACCGCTCTGGCGGGAAGGTAAACGGCGTTTCCGTGCGCTGCTCTGGTTCGCCAGAAGCGGCTTAGTCATGCTGGCCACACGACCCAGAAGCTGTACGCCGGCTCCCTCAGCCAATAAAGCGAGATGAGCACCGCAACTCCAGAGTCAGTCACGACTGGACCTAACGGTCAGGGGTCCCTTTACCTTTACCTATCCTCACAACATCCCTGTGAGGGAGGTTAGGCAATGGGCCCCCAAGTTCACACTCGGTGAACTTCACAGCCAAGTGGTGATTTGAACCCTGGTCTCTTGGGTCCTAGCCTGACACTCCAACCACTACACCACACTGCCTCTCACACTTGTTCCTCTCCCTTCCTTTGTATCCTCACAACAAACTTGTGAGGCAGAGAGAGAGAGAGAGAGAGAGAGAGAGAGAGAGAGAATGAGTGGCTCAAAGTCACCCCGTGAGTTTCTTTTTTATAATAATAATTTTTATTAATTTTAACATATAAATTATAATACGTACCACAAAACTTTATCACTTATACAATCTTTTTTGGACTTGATCCACCGTTTTAACCACCTCTTATGCATTTCTTAAATTTATATTACCTTTAAATGTCTTAACTAATCATCCTCCCCCTTCTCCATTTTTGCAATAATACTCCTCACAAAACTTCTTGCAAACCTACAAACGTCGTCTGATCTTCACAAATACTTTTCAAATAGTCTGTAAATTTACTCCAGTCTTCTGTGAATTTCTGGTCCCGCCGATTTCGAATCCTTCCTGTTAGTTTATCCAGTTCTGCATAGTCCATTAATTTCGTCCTCCATTCTTCTTTCGTCGGTAATTCTTCTTGCTTCCAATTTTGGGCCAATAATATTCTTGTTGCCGTTGTTGAATATAAAAAGAGCTTACAGTCCTTTCTATTTATATCACTCCCTGCAATGCCCTGTAAAAATGCTTCTGGTTTCTTTATAAATGTATATTTCAACATTTTTTTCATCTCATTATATATCATCTCCCAGAAGCTATCACCCCATGAGTTTCATGGCAAAGTGGGAATTTGAAACAAGGATGAACACTACCAGCCGAACACTAACCAACAAATTCAGCCTCCCAGTGCCCAAAGAGTTTCTCAGAATTAAAATTCTGGAAACTCTGGATTCAAATACAATCAAATTTAAATGTCTGTGCGATTTCACCCCAGTTCTGTTTGCCAGTCCAGTCCTGTTTGATCGTTCAACCTGCTTTTCATAAGCTTTGCCGCAAGCAGAAAGGATCTCTTGATCTTCTGAGGTCTCAGCCAGCTGGCAGGATCACTTCTGGGGCAGTTGGGCGAGGCTGCTTTTTTTGGGGGGGGGGATAAAAATATTTATATACTGCTGTGTCATGGAAACACATCACAGCAGTTTACAACAATATAAAAAAAGTAGAACAAGTTAGGTCTCAGAATTTCAGGTCCACCAGTCTCTGGGCGGCTTCCCACATGCAGGGACAATGGGGGAAAGCCCGTCTTATTATGGGAATCTATTTTAAGAGCGTTAAGAATAGCCTCAGGCTGGATCAGGCCAAAAGGCTCATCTAGCCCATAATACTCTTCTCTCAATGGAACAACCAGACGTCTCTGGGAAGACTGCAAAAAGACTTGGGCGCAACAGCACAATGCTGTTGTTGTTGTTTAGTCGTTTAGTCGTGTCCGACTCTTTGTGACCCCCTGGACCAGAGCACACCAGGCACTCCTGTCTTCCACTGCCTCCCGCAGTTTGGTCAAACTCATGCTGGTAGCTTTGAGAACACTGTCCCACCATCTCGTCCTCTGTCGTCCCCTTCTCCTTGTGCCCTCCATCTTTCCCAACATCAGGGTCTTGTCCAGGGAGTCTTCTCTTCTCATGAGGTGGCCAAAGTATTGGAGCCTCAGCTTCAGGATCTGTCCTTCCAGTGAGCACTCAGGGCTGGTTTCCTTCAGAATGGAGAGGTTTGATCTTCTTGCAGTCCATGGGACTCTCAAGAGTCTCCTCCAACACCATAATTCAAAAGCATCCATTCTTCGGCAATCAGCCTTCTTTATGGTCCAGCTCTCACTTCCCTACATCACTAATGGGAAAACCATAGCTTTAACTATACAGACCTTTGTTGACAAGGTGATGTCTCTACTTTTTAAGATGCTGTCTAGGTTTGTCATTGCTTTTCTCCCAAGAAGCAGGCGTCTTTTAATTTCGTGGCTGCTGTCACCATCTGCAGTGATCATGGAGTCCACAGCACAATAAGAACTTGCGATTCCCAGCTTTCAGAGGTGTGTTCGGTTTTAGGATTCGGCTGTGGCATGTCGCAGAACAAAAGGCGTGGCTCCTGAGCACGTGCAGAGTGCTACTGAATGTGCAACCCCAGCCCACTACCTCAGGAATCCAGGTTCAAGGGGTGAGATTTTCAGCTCATGTGTTGCAAGGCAGGTTTAATTTCAGTGGGGCTTCTGCAGGAATTGATGCGAGCAAGCCGGCACACGACTCCAGAGAACCACCTTTGTACACACTGCTTCAAGTGCTGAACCAAATATTCCTGCACTAACAAGTTCCTTCCTGGGCTGTTTGCCTGCTACGCCACCCCTTTCAGAAACCAGGCAGCTAGGCTGCAGAGTTCTGCATGCTTCCCTGGGCGCAAGCGCCACTGATCTGAGCGGCCTGTTCCGCCAGGAACCTGCGCAGGAACCAGATGTGTGTCTTCCTGTTCATTGCTGCCGGAGAGGCAGTGAGAAGAGTCACCCTAGCCAGGAATTTCTGCCCTGGAGGACTAAAGCTTTGACCCCCCAAATACAGATGATAATAATTTTTTATTTATATGCCCCCCATCTAACTGGGTTGCCCCGTCCACTCTGGGTGGCTTTCAACAATTAAACTCTCTCTATATATATTAGGGAACACCCTATTTTCTGGCCTGTAATTTGTTTTAATGGATTTTAATGCTATATTCAGGCATGTCCAACTCACAATAGACTGTGATCTACTCCCACTAAAAAAAACAACCGGCAGTGATCACGCGATCGGACAGGGACGCCCCCGATCAACCGGTAGATCACAATGGACCGGTTGGACATGCCTACTATACTGTATATCAGGCATATGCAAACTCCAGCCCTCCAGATGTTTGGGACTACAATTCCCATAATCCCTAGATACCAGGACCAGTGGTCAGGGATGATGGGAATTGTAGTCCCAAACATCTGGAGAGCCGAAGTTTGCCTATGCCTGCTGTATATTTAAAATGTTGTGTTCTGTCCTGCAACCCCATGGCGAAGGGTGGGCAATAGTCTAAATAGCAATAGAAGTAATGATGTAATATGAATAATATTGCCTCCCCTGACTTAGTACAGTTGGTATTAAACTTGTGTTTCATCTTTTTTTGCCAAAGCTGTTCCTGGAGTGTTTTTTAAGGGGTGGAGAGCAGAGCAGCCTTCTCCACCGTGGATAATGCCAGACTTTTGAACTACAACTCCCATCACCCCCTGCCCAGACAGTGGGGCTGATGGGAGTTGTAGTCCCAAACATCTGGAGACCCCAGACTGAGGAAGCCTGCTTTAAGCAAACCAGAAAACCTTGAGGACTAGCGGCTTTCCCAGTTCTAATTACAAAGTGCTTTGATTTCCAAAAGGAGAGGTGCTCGGGAGGCCGAGAAGGCCGGATTAGGAGACTTCCCCTCAGATTCCAGATATGTGGTGGAAGGTGGGCTTCTTGCTGAAGTGTGCTAAGGCAAGGCACTCTGCAGATGCTCAGAGGCAGCCAGAGGTGGGTGGCCAGAGCTCCGGGACAGAGTCTTGCCGCAGCGCATCTCCACCAGACACCAAATAACCCAGAGGAAACGCTGCTAAAAAACACTGTTGTCTTGTTTAGAAGATCCCACGTCTTAACGATCAATTAGCACCCGCTCCTCTAGCCCTTGGAGGGTTAAAAAAGAGGCACCCCCCCTTGGCCACATGATCAGCGGGTGCCTGGATCCCAGTGACCAACTGCTGGCCAGCTCTTCCTCGACTCGAATGTCATGCCTTTCTGGCGGTCCAGCGGCGCACCGGCAGGGAGTTCCGCAGGTTTTTCCCAAGGCAAGGAAAAAAATAATTAAAAACATCCCAACCCGCATTGCTTTTTCGGTCTGTTCTGATACAGGCGTCCTGTTTGCAGCCGTGTCACTTTGTTGTTGTTGTTTAGTGGTTTAGTCGTGTCCGCCTCTTCGTGACCCCCTGGACCAGAGCACGCCAGGCCCTCCTGTCTTCCACTGCTTCCCGCAGTTTGGTCAAACTCATGCTGGTAGCTTCGAGAACACCGTCCCACCATCTCATCCTCTGTCGTCCCCTTCTCCTTGTGCCCTCCATCTTTCCCAACATCAGGGTCTTTTCCAGGGAGTCTTCTCTTCTCATGAGGTGGCCAAAGTCTTGGAGTCTCAGCTTCAGGATCTGTCCTTCCAGTGAGCACTCAGGGCTGATTTCCTTCAGAATGGATAGGTTTGATCTTCTTGCAGTCCATGGGACTCTCAAGAGTCTCCTCCAGCACCAGAATTCAAAAGCGTCCATTCTTCGGCGATCAGCCTTCTTTGTGGTCCAGCTCTCACTTCCATACATCACTACTGGGAAAACCAGAGCTTTAACTATACGGACCTTTGTTGGCAAGGTGATGTCTCTGCTTTTTAAGATGCTGTCTAGGTTTGTCATTGCTTTTCTCCCAAGAAGCAGGTGTGTTTTAATTTCGTGGCTGCTGTCACCATCTGCAGTGATCATGGAGCCCAAGAAAGTAAAATCTCTCACTGCCTCCACTTTAAGAGGATCACTTTAAGAAAATGCTAAATGAGCGTTTTTGCCTTTGAGAGGCTGAACAAAGCAGGCCAAAGAAACTGATTGTTACCTGCCGCTGAGCAGCTCAGGTGACGAGCAGAGCTTCCTTCCCTTCCTCATTCCAGTATAGTTGAGTGAAAGCTACGTGCGGTTTCTCAAAGAAAAGCACTCTACACATGCTCAGGAGCACGCTCTTCACTACGCCTTCCCGCGGAACAACATCCTGGATATGAAAATGGCAGGCCCCAAGAGAATTGGCGTCGATCTCCCTGCGCTCTCCTTCGCTATGCGCATTTGCTTCCCGTTTCCCTCTTGGCCCGGTCTTGGATGAAGCGGGGCGCTCTGCCCATGCTCAGAGGCACCCTTCCTTACCAACACGCGACCTCCCCATTGCCTGTGTGGTGGTGGGGGGGGGAAGAGGAGAGAAAGCTCCTTCTTCCGCTAGCGCTCCAGGGCGGCGTCCCTTTCCAACAATCCCCATAATTTCCCGTGCGCCCTCGCCCCGCTGCGCGTTTTTACGCAGGCGGTAGCGACGGCGCCTTTAAGCGGCGCCCGCTTCCTCCGCCTGGCGTGTGTGAGTCGTCCGGCCCAGCCCAGCCTCCTCCTCCTCCTCCTCGGCGTCCTTTTTCCTTCCCCTTTTCCCCCTCTGCTCCTCCTCCTCCTCCTCTTCCTCCCTCCTCGCGGTCTCCCGTCGGCGTTGGCAGGCTCCTGCGGGGGGCGCTCTCTTTCGGCTTCCTCCCCAAGCCCCCCTCCCCGCCCCGACCGCCTCCAGCCCGCCTGCCCATGGCGGGGAGCCCCGATGGCTCCCTCTCCGCCCGCCCGGAGCCCCGGCAGCCTTAGGTGAACCCCGCCTCGGCCGGCGCAGGAGCAGGAGCAGCGGCGGCGACGGCGGCAGCAGCAGAGCCACCGAGCTTTGTGCTGGCGGCGGCGGCAACGACGGGAGGGGGCCTGCCGGTGGCTCGGATTGCGCCCGCCCGCCTTGGACGCCCGCATCCCGGGCGGACCTCTCTCCCTCCGCAGCCCTCCTCCCCGCTCGGGAGCCTTATGGGGGGTGGCAGGAAGCGCCTCTGCCCTTTCCTGCCTGCGGGGAGAACGCGGCGGCCGGGCTGGGCGCGCAGGCTCTGAGAGGCAGCCCCGGCACCAGCAACTGACCAGTGGCCTTTGCAGCAGCGGCGGCGGCGGCGGCAGCCTGCCCCCCACCCCACTCCAAACATGAGCCCCCCCTTGGGGAAATAAGCCCCCTTTCCTCGGGGGCGCACGGAGCGCCTTTCGCCCTCTTCCCCCACCCATCGCATCTCCCTTTCCAGCGCCCTCCGTCCGTCCGTCCCTCCCTCCGCCGGCCCGGTGCTTGGAGGCTTCTATGAGTGTCCGCTTGGGGGAGGCCAGCAGGAAGGTAGCCCCCCTCGCCCCCGCGGCGGCCCGGCTCCGGGAGCAGGAAGAGGAGGACGACGATGTCTTTGCGCACCGCGCTGGCGACGGGCAATGAGCGCAATGCCGAGACGGTGAGTCCCGTTTGTTTACCGGGCGCTGTGAGTGTGTGTGTGAGCGCGCGCGCGTGCAAGAGCCGGTGGGGTGTGTGTGTGTATGGGTGGGTGGACGGGGTGGGGTCGGGGTGCGCCGGTGGCCCCTCGTTTGGCCGGTGCGCGCGCGCGCCCGCCGGCTAGCCAGATGGGGGGCTCGCTTTTGCGCCCCCAGCCACGGAGCTGGGCACTGCGGAATGACTGGCAAAGGCAGGAACCTTCTCTCCACCACCCCCCCCACTGCCCCATCCCCCAATCACTAGGGCGGGCAGCAAAAACCATCACAGGCATTTTTCTCCCATCGATCCGTTCCGGGACGGCTGAGCCAAGCCCGGCGTTGTTTTCCGGAGGCGGCTCTCGAGGTGACCCACGGGGCCCGGCTTCTTGGATCTCTCTCCGGGGGATGGAGCGCGCTACCCCGAGACCTCCTTCACCCTCTTCTGATGCGGCCTGAAAACACGGGTGGATAAGCCGCAGGGGGAGGGAGGGGGGACACCCCACCCGCCTAACATTCTCCCTTGATTTGGCAAAGGATCCGCCCGCGAGGAAGGCCTGATGCCATTGGGATGGGCATCGTGCCCAGCCCTGAATGCCCGTTTTGCTTCCTCTGGCCTGCTGTTGTTAGGTAACATTTGGGTCTGGGAGCCAGGAGGTTTGGCGGCTGTGGTGGTGCCTGCCGGTCAGTCGGGCAGGGTGGGCTCTCTCCCATGAGCACACCCCCCAGGTGGGCAGTCAGTAGGGGATATTCACGCTGCTGGTTGGCAGAACCCCAGACAGATGCACCTGTGTGTGGAGGGAGGGGGGTCCTCTCTGAGATGGCAGGGGGGTGCTGCAATCTCCGCAGAGCTCCTTGCGGCGGCTACTCATTTTGATGTGATGCAAAGGGCCTTTGGCTGCTGTCCGTGGGGACCTGGAGGGCAATCCTTTGTCAGCCATGGAGGGTTTAAGTGGGCGCTGTGGAGGCGCCGTGCAAACACTCAGGCTGGGGCCTGTGTTCAGGATCCAGGTCTTTCCCCCCTGTCATGCCAGAAGGCCCTTACACAGTGGCAGGCCTACACAGAGAGGGAGCAAGCTGTGAAGTCGAGGGGTTCTCAGCCTTCATTCATCTCCGTGTTGTGAGCCCCCAAAAACAGCACACCAAAGGCACCCCGGAGATTACAAGATGAACGTTTTCCAAGCCAATTTGTTCAGAGTGCTTGGTCTCTCTGCTCTGGGGGAAACGCTCTGTTCCAAAATATTATTCCTCAAGGCTGCAAGATGGATGGTTACTTGGCGGATATTGTGCGGAGCTCTGAATGGCCACATACTGACCCACAAGGCCACGCCTCCTGCACGCAGCTGGCGGTAGCCTCTCCCTCTGCCAAAATATGCCCAGTGGCACTACCAGAATCCTTCATGGCCAGCTCTACATCTTACTCTGAATATTACTCTGGAAATTTAACACACGCATGCACACACAAGTACCTAGCCCTTATGATGGCTTAGATAAGCCAGGAAACGGAATACATAAGCTTGAGATCTCGGGCGCTGCAGTGTGTTTGGGTGAGAGAAAGCTCAGGGTGGGGGCGGCAGTCCGGGGGGGTGAGTTTCTCCTTCCCCTCCACCCGTGTGGAGCAGAGGGTCCTGGGACAGGCATCCAGAGTGGCCTTTCTCAACCTGTGGGTCCCCAGATGTTGTTGAACTACAACTCCCATCACCCCTAGCTTGCAAGGCCAGAGCTCAGGGATGATGGGAGTTGTAGTCCAACAACATCTGGGGACCCACAGGTTGAGAACTGCTGGTCTAGAGGCATCTTCCTTTAGCACACGGTGTGAGAGAGGGCCGCCCCAGGTTATAAGAACATAAGAAGAAGCAGGTGCTGGATTAGGCCAGTGACTCACCCCCGTCCAGCTTCCTTTTCTGACTGTGGCCAGCCAGGTGTCTCTCCTGGAAAACTCTTGAGCACAACTACAACTTTGGAGGTGTTTTTAAGCAGAGGTTAGATGGCCACCTGTCATGTATTATCAGGGGGTTGGACTAGATGGCCTCTGGTGTCCCTTCCAATGCCACAGTTCTGTGATTCCATGGCATAACTTTCACTGATCTTGGAATAAATTGCTTTGGGGTTAGGGGCTGGGAGGGGGGCACAGAGCTAACTACAGTTCTCATGGATAGAGGAATGAGAGAAGGAACCCCCGACAATTTCTGCTCTTTTAATACAACAACCCCAGTCTTAAAACATACGCTTTTGTTCTTACCCAGAAGTAAGTCCACTGGGTCTAATGACCAAAAAAGGATACAATAGGTTCTGGTTTTCGACTTTAAAAATCTCAGGCTTCCTGGGCATGTCTCTCTCAGCCTCGGTTCCCCAGCGTGCGAAAACCGTAACGAGAGCGGCCTACCTCGCAGGCTCGTGGCAGGAAGGGACTGGAAGGGCTGTCGCTCAGTGCTTGGCATTCAGAGGGTCCCTGGCAGCATCTCTGGGTAGGGCTGGGAGAGAGAGCCCTTGTCTGAAACCCTGGAGAGCCCATCTAATCAATCGAGAGGGACAGAGATGAGCCAGTGGTCCGATTCAGCGTGAGGCGGCTTCCTCCGTTCCTCAAGAAGCAAGCGTCATTGGCCAGGCAAGCCGCAAATGTACACGGTGATGATAATGAAGATAGCAGGAATAGAAGAAATCTGTTATCCAGTCTGATAGGCGTGTGATTCCAGTTGCATCTGGCATGTGTGAGAGAGAGAGAAAAAGAGAGAGGAAGGCCTGTCTTCCTTCTCCCCCAGACGGTTCATTGTGAAATCCAGGTCTTCAGCCGTCATGGCCCACGTGGCTTTGAACACACAGGTGAGACCGGCTCCCAACCCAAACAGCGTTAGTTCACACCTTTGCTGTTGTCATCCGACGCATTTCAGGATCTCAGGGCCCCACCCTGTGCTGCTGCTGCTGCTGCTGTTAGCCGTTCTCGCCAACAACAAGAGCTCTTCTCTGTTGCAACCACCACCACTGCTGTGTTTCCATGGAAGCGAAATCCTTGCCACGGCAGCCACGTGGGCCTCGCCCCACAGCCTGCCCTCGGTGGCAGCCACGCTCAAACTCGCAGGGCGGTGGCGAGGAGAAGGGTGCCTCTGAGCATGCGCCAAGCCCTCAGTGCCGAGCTCGTCTCTGCCCGCCTGAGTTGGGGGCTCGGGGACTCTGCAGAAACAATCCCTGCGGGTCAAGGGACGCCCCCAAAGGACAGCTATGGCCTCCGGCGCGGATGGCTGTGAAAGCGGATTGGGCAAGTTAACAGAGGACAGGGCTATGGTTTTCTCAGGTTTTGGGGTGGCGCTGTAGAGAAGATGCAGTCCTGGTCCTTGCGGTTGGCAGGCGTTGCGAAGCCAGGATGAGGCCTTCTCTTCTGCCAGAATCAAGGGAGTGGGAACTTCCTCCTCTGTTTCAACAGCTCTGAGGCTCAAACCCTGAGATGCAGCCATTGACCTCAAGGAACCTCAGCTGGAGAATATTTCTCTCCCCACTGACCCCTAGACCCCCCTGCTGCCCACTGCTAGTGCTGACCTGCTCCTGACACATTTGGTTTATCCTCCTGGCCTACTTCGCATGGTTGTTGTAAGCATTCCGGAGGTGGTTATGTGAAGTCTTTACAACACGCAGAAACTGAGCAGGAAGAAGATTATGATGATGGATCAGCGTAGGGGGCATGTGCAAGGGCCACCTCAGAATTTCTTTGACCTCCCAGCCAACAGGGAGTTGTAGCACATCTAGAGGGTGCAGGGTTGGGGAAATCTGATGTCAGATTTCTGATGTCAACCACTGAGCCTAGGGCTTGCCAATCGGAAGGTCAGCAGTTCAAATCCCCGCAACGGGGTGAGCTCCCGTTGCTCGGTCCCTGCTCCTGCCCACCTAGCAGTTTGAAAGCACGTCAAAGTGCAAGTAGATAAATAGGTACCACTCCGGCGGGAAGGTAAATGGCGTTTCCGTGCGCTGCTCTGGTTTGCCAGAAGCGGCTTAGTCATGCTGGCCGCATGACCCGGAAAAGCTGCCTGCAGACAAATGCTGGCTCCCTTGGCCAGTAAAGCGAGATGAGCGCCACAACCCCAGAATCGTTTGTGACTGGACTTAACTGTCAGGGTCCTTTACCTTTAATGTCTCTCAGCACCCTCAACAAAACTGCACTTCCCACGATCCTTTGGGGGGAAGCGAGCCGTGGCTGTTTTGAAGTGGTGTCGTTGTGCTTTAATGGCATGGTGTGAATGTGGCCGTAGACTGAGGGTAACCCACAACTGCTGCCTGCCTGTGCACTGGGTCCTTAGCCTTGTTCCCTTGGTGGTGCATTTATATACCGCTTTCTGCCGAAATCTCCGTGCCTCCCTTCTCCAACGAGACGGTCGCTGTGTTGCGCTGAGTGTCGGCAACCTCCCCGCAGCGAGAGGTGACCCGAGTGCCATACCGGTTTCTCTTGAAATTGCAGCTGGTTTTGCGGCCTCTGCATGCAGTTGTCTTTCGGGGTGAGGTGTCAGGGCAGGGCCCTGTTTCCTGGCCGGCCTCCCTGCTCTGTTGATCTTCCTGAATGAAGAAGCCGATAGCATTTCATCAGTTTGGCGGAAAGCACAGCTCTCCTCCCGCATCCTCAGCCAGACGCTTTGGCCGACTACCCCCCAAATCCGCCGGGCTCCTGTTGCGGCTTGAGGGCTCCCTCTGCACGGAAACATCCGCGGCTGCCTGGGCGGGAGAAAGCTGGATCCTGCCCCAAGGAAATTGGAATCCTGCGCTCAGCAGAAATCGCGTGAGTCAAGGGAACTTAATGGGGCCTGTTTGTTTGCTCCAGGGTTTCCCCTTTTAATAACTGCGACGGCTTCGTAAGGAAAGCAAACCTGTACTTTTAGTTTTTTAAAAGTGTCTCAAAAGTGGGGGCCGTTTTGCTCCCCAAGGAAAGCCCAGGGTAGAAGCATACCTTTTTACTGGGACAGCTTAGATTGGCGTGAGAACATCTCAGCCCTTGAGTTGTGTGGAAGTTTTCGTTGGGAAGGATGCCAATGTTTATATCTCCAAAGCTATACAAATAGATATATTTCAGTCTTGTCTTTGCGTCTCCGAAAAAGCCAGGAGCTTTTCAAACTTTGAGTCTCAGCCGGAATGTCTCATCCAAGTCTTGGGATTTGCTAGGTGATCTTTGAGTATCACGCTGCCTCTTGAACCTCGATCTGCAATGTTGGCAAGGCTCCTGGACTACCCTGCAGGGCTCTACGGAGACCGTGGTGTTGTTTGTGAAGTATGTTGAATGCTGTGGAGTGCTTGATCAACGCTGAATGTGCTTGGCCTAATCTCTGCTTCGTTCTCCAGTCCCAACCTGGTTATTGAGTTTGGGGTGGGTTTAAAAACTCAGCAAGCAACCATGGCAGTGGAGCTGTGTTGTTGTTGTTTTTTAGTTGTTTAGTCGTGTCTGACTCTTCGTGACCCCCTGGACCAGAGCACACCAGGCACTCCTGTCTTCCACTGCCTCCCGCAGTTTGGCCAGACTCATGTTAGTACCTTCGAGAACACTGTCCCACCATCTCGTCCTCTGTCGTCCCCTTCTCCTTGTGCCCTCCATCTTTCCCAACATCAGGGTCTTTTCCAGGGAGTCTTCTCTTCTCCTGAGGTGGCCAAAGTATTGGAGCCTCAGCTTCAGGATCTGTCTTTCCAGGGAGCCCTCAGGACTGATTTCCTTAAGAGTGAATAGGTTTGATCTTCTTGCAGTCCATGGGACTCTCAAGAGTCTCCTCCAGCACCAGAATTCAAAAGCATCCATTCTTCGGTGATGAGCTTTCTTTATGGTCCAGCTCTCACTTCCATACATCACTACTGGGGAAACCATAGCTTTAACAATACGGACCTTTGTTGGCAAGGTGATGTCTCTGCTTTTTAAGATGCTGTCTAGGTTTGCCATTGCCTTTCTCCCAAGAAGCAGGCATCTTTTAATTTCATGACTGCTGTCACCATCTGCAGTGATCATCGAGTCCACAGCACAATAAGAACTTGTGTTAGAAACTTAAATATATAAGCTAGGAGCCATCTGGCTCCTTAAACCAAGGTTGCAGTTGCCAAAACCGGAATGTCTAGTTGCCATTTAAGGGCAAGATGGCTCTCAATTCTTATTTTTCGAATGATGGACCGACTGTGATTGGTTCTCAGTTAAACATCTGGCTAGCTCAGATGACAACCTTGAGCTAGGGCACAAACTTTGAGAACTTAAAGAAGAAAATCACTTCGTCCAGGGACAGTCCACATAGATATTGGCCTATTCTAACCTCTCTTTCTTAATGGCGACTGTTCCTGCTCAGGCTGCACAGAAAAAGCAGTTTGGTTCCAGAATTCATTCTGCTTGTGCAGATAGTATGTAACCGATACAATTCTACAGGATGGGGTATTAGTGTGTGAAAACAGTCCAGATCCAATGATCCCCAGATGGTGGAGATGTTAGGCACTTTCCTGGCCCCCAGGCATCTTCACTTGGTCCCAAGTGATCGAAGGTAAAGGTAAAGGGACCCCTGACCATTAGGTCCAGTCATGGCCGACTCTGGGGTTGCGGCGCTCATCTCGCTTTACTGGCCGAGGGAGCCGGCGTACAGCTTCCGGGTCATGTGGCCAGCATGACTAAGCCGCTTCTGGCGAACCAGAGCAGTGCACGGAAACGCCATTTACCTTCCCGTCGGAGCAGTACCTATTTATCTACTTGCACTGGTGTGCTTTTGAACTGCTAGGTTGGCAGGAGCAGGGACCGAGCAACGGGAGCTCACCCCGTCGCGGGGATGCGAACCGCCAACCTTCTGATCGGCAAGTCCTAGGCTCTGTGGTGTAACCCACAGCGCCACCCGAAAGCGAGGTGAAAATGTGTCTGGTGCCTGGCTAATTTTGAACACTGCAGTGAAGTAAGAATGGAGGACTCAGTACATCACTGGGCATGGCTGTTTGGGGAGGGGGCTTTGAGGGCAAGGTTTACTACAAGGGAATAATCAGGAAACTGTGGTGGCTTGGCTTGGTGAAGGGCAGGTGTGGCCTGTCAATTTCTGAGCATCTCCGCTTGCATCTAGAGCAGAGACAGATTTTTGCGGCGCTTGACCTATTCGCCTACACCGGGTGCTGAGTCGAAAGGGCGCTGAGACAATGATGTGGAATGGAAGTCGAGAGGCAGGGAGGTGCCGAATTTTGGCGTTGCTGAAATTTGAAAGCCCAAAGTCCGGCACTGTCCAGAGCTGTGTTCTAGGTAAAATGTCACTGAGATTAGGCTAAGAAGCACCAGTCTGAAACTGAAGAAGGGTAGGTGACGCGCAGACTGTGTGTGTTGCCAACACATAGGTAATCTGTGGAACTCCATCCCACTGGAGGTGGGGATGGCCCCTAATGTGGATGGCTTTAAAAGAGGATAGGACATGGAGGAGAGTGGAATTGGTGGCAACCAGCCATTATGGCTCGGCTCTGTCAGAGGCAGCGATGTTTCTGAATCCCTGTTGCTGGAAAGCACAGAAGGGGAGCATTCCTGTTGCACACGAACGCTGCATGCTGGTTTCCCACAGGCATCCGCTTGGCCACTGTGAGATCTGAATCCTAGGCTCCATGGGCCATGTGCAGGATCTTCTTACGTTCCTAATGCTCAGTTCAAGTTCCCCTTGCCTGGAAGATGCCAGGACCGTGGAGAAGGAGAGATCCCCTTCTGCGTTGTGTGAGGACCAAAAAGCTTCCTGAGCCAGCCGTCTCCTTCTCTGGGGTCCTTGCCCAGCCCCTTGGCTGCCAGGGGAAGATCCACCAGATCCGCCTGAATCCTGCAATCCCCGCTTGCTTTCTCCCTGCCTGAATTGCCCAACCTGTATATCTTTCAGTCAAGTCACCTGTGATTCGGCTTGGACTCGATGAGCCTCAGGGACCCCATTTTGCCGCTCCACGATTCTATGTTAGTGGAAGCTGTTTGGGTCGCTTCCGTGGCCTTTTCCAATTTTTTGTGCAACGTCTAATATGCATTTGGCTGTGTTGTTTTTTGAATTTCACACAATGCAGCGCCTTCAGTCCTTCTCTCCCTCGCCTTGAGCAGATTCTAAATGAATAAATCCCCCCCCTCTCTCTCTCGCAGGCAACACAAAAGCAGCCTCCTCTTTGCACACCTGTGTGCGTCTGTGTGTTTGTCCATCCCCTGCTGGCACCCAGCACATCCCCTCGCCCTGCCCTCCGTTCCTTGTGGCGCACGGCGTGTTGTGTTCCAGTGCATTATTGATGGGCTTTGAGGTGGAGGTTGCAGAGGAGAGTGGGGGGGGGCTGTGTGTGGTGCTAGGCCCTCCCCCCCCCTTTGCTAGCCTGACAGGCGTCCTTCCTCGGCGTCCCACAATGCAGCGAGGCATTCCTGAATAGCCTCCCGTGGGAATGCAGAGCCAGCTTTTCAGAAAGGCCAGGCTGTGACAGTGAGCATGTTACCAACACCAACTCCCCCCCCCAAAAAAATCTTTCCCAGACAGCACAAAAACCCCCAAACGCCAGAATGTGTTCCCCCCCCCAGGGCTTGTGCGCAAGATAAGCTTGCAAGCAGTTCTCCCACCCCTTCCCCTGTCACCTGCCTCCGTCTCCGGAACCAAATTTGCCCTTTCCTTGCTGGGGAGCGAGCCAGATTCCTGGTCTGCGCACCCCCTGGAGACCAAGCTAGTTGCGTCCCAGAATGCATTGCTGCCAGCCAGCGCCGTCTCCTCTGGTTCGCGTTGGCACCTGTTGACGAGGGCGCTTAATTTGGGGAGATCTCTAATCCTCCTTCCCAGTGAGTCTCTCTCTCCCCTTTATTTTGCAAATGTAAAAAAAAAAAAAACAACCCGAACCACCAAAATAAGTAATTGGGAGTCTGGA
This sequence comes from Podarcis muralis, assembly GCF_004329235.1. Lineage (NCBI taxonomy): Eukaryota > Metazoa > Chordata > Lepidosauria > Squamata > Lacertidae > Podarcis > Podarcis muralis. The sequence continues at coordinate 4,056,811 of NC_041319.1, read as the reverse complement.
GCTTTGATTTGGGCTGAGTTTAGCCTCTTTTGAGTAAGCCAAGGCAGTGGGGCACTCCCAGAAAGAAAGAACACCGGCCTGGGTGGGAAATTGGGCTTTTGGCTGAATGTTAGCAGAGTCCCCTTTTTGGCAATCGCACCGGTTTTGCTGGGGAGGGATTCTGGTTCGAGATGGCAAGAGACATGGATGGTGTCGGTTTGGGTTTTTTTTGCTCTTGTTTCCCACTTTCTTCTTCAAAGAGCTCAAGATTGGTGTACGTGGTTCTTCTCCCCCCTCCTCATATATAGTGGTACCTCGGGTTAAGTACTTAATTCGTTCCGGAGGTCCGTTCTTAACCTGAAACTGTTCTTAACCTGAAGCACCACTTTAGCTAATGGGGCCTCCTGCTGCCGCCGCGTCACAAGAGCACGATTTCTGTTCCTATCCTGAAGCAAAGTTCTTAACCCGAGGTAATATTTCTGGGTTAGCGGAGTATGTAACCTGAAGCATATGTAACCTGAGGTACCACTGTAATCCCCACGAAAACCCTGGGAGGTAAGCTGGCCTGAGAGAGGCAGTGATTGGCCCAAGATCACCACCTAGCAAGCTTCATGGCCAGGCAAGATTTGAACCCTGGTCCCTCCCAGGCCCATGTCCCCATTAGGTCCAGTCGTGGCCGACTCTGGGGTTGCGGCGCTCATCTTGCTTAATTGGCCGAGGGAGCTGGCATACAGCTTCCAGCATGACTAAGCCGCTTCTGGCGAACCAGAGTAGTGCACGGAAACACCGTTTACTTTCCCGCCGGAGTGGTACCTATTTATCCACTTGCACTTTGATGTGCTTTTGAACTGCTAGGTTGGCAGGAGCAGGGACCGAGCAATGGGAGCTCACCCCATCACAGGGATTCGAACTGCCGACCTTCTGATCTGCAAGCCCTAGGCTCTGTGGTCTAACCCACAGCGCCACCCGCGTCCCATTAAAGTATTAATTAAAGAGATTAAATAAAGAAAAATAGGAAATGGGCAAAAGAAAGGTGATATATATGAGTTTGGCACTATTAACCGCTACACCACCCTTTGGAAGAAGAGGATGTACAGGAAAACACATAACTAGCTCTGTCGAAAGCAGATGAACCTAGGAACATAGGAATCTGTCTTATACTGAGTACACCATTGGTCCACATTGATGTGTACACTGACGGGCAGCAGAGGCGCTCCTGGATTTGAGGGAGGTAGTCTCTGCCAGCCCTGCTTGGAGATGCCAACGGGGTGAACCCGGACCTTCTGCTTGCAAGGGAGATTCTACGTCACTCGGCCACGCACCTTCACCTTGAAAACCAGGTGGACTTAAAATCCACCATGCCATCCGCACTGCCTACGGTTTCTGCTGAGATTTAGGTATGTGTCCTGCTTGTTGTCGCTGGACAGATAGCCTGTAAATGTTGGCATAGCCCAAATACTATATATATACTAGATAGATAGATAGATGATAGATAGATAGATAGATAGATAGATAGATAGTGTGTTCCTTATTTGCCCTCCCTGTTTTATTCTCGCAGCAACAATTTGAGGAAGTTTATGTTGAGAGAGTGTTTGTATATATAGTGTTTGTATGTATAAATATATACATATACAGTGGTACCTCGGGTTAAGTACTTAATTCGTTCCGGAGGTCCATACTTAACCTGAAACTGTTCTTAACCTGAAACACCACTTTAGCTAATGGGGCCTCCCGCTGCTGCCGTGCCACCGGAGCACAATTTCTGTTCTCATCCTGAAGCAAAGTTCTTAACCCGAGGTACTATTTCTGGGTTAGCAGAGTCTGTAACCTGAAGCTTATGTAACCTGAAGCGTCTGTAACCCGAGGTACCACTGTAAATGGACACCTACACACACACACACACACACACACACAGTGGTACCTCGGGTTACAGACGCTTCAGGTTACAGACTCCACTAACCCAGAAATAGTACCTCAGGTTAAGAACTTTGCTTCAGGATGAGAACAGAAATCGTGCAGCGGCGGCAGTGGGAGGCCCCATTAGCTAAAGTGTTACCTCGGGTTAAGAACAGTTTCAGGTTAAGAACGGACCTCCGGAATGAATTAAGTTCTTAACCCGAGGTACCATTGTAATCAGTGTGGCACACGTGGTCCTTATCCCCCCCCCCCCGGTTTTATTCTTGCAGCAACAATTTGAGGAAGTTTATCTTGAGAGAGAGAGACTGAAGCAGGGATTCGAACTCAGGCCTCTCCAGCCCTAGACCAGCGCTCTAACCACTGCTACGGCTTTCTTGGCTAAGTCCTCCTATCAGCTTGTGAAGCCAGAGCTCTGTGATCCAGGGAACAATTCCTTGTTGCCAAATGGAGTATGCAGAGATACCAAAGGGCTTAGTTGTTAAGAGTGTCAGCAGGGGTACAAAAACATTTACAAACTTCAGGGCCTGAGCAGAGATTAAAGTGAAGGAGGAGGAGGACTGCTAACTCTGTTTTTTTTACACATGCCCCACAAACTTTTATGCACTTCCTACTCTCTTTAGCCACACACCCCACATTTCCTGTCTGCCTCCCACCAGCCTGAACTTCTGTAATGCTAGTTCACAGCCTATTTCAGTGCCGAAATGATCAGCGCGTAGTTAACCAGTGGAACTCCCTCCCACTGGAGGCAGCGACGGCTACCCACATGGATGGCTTTAAAAGAGGACCGGGCAAATTCACAGCGGAGGAGAGAGCTATCCAGTGTCTGCCAGCCAGGATAGCTCTGCTCCAACTCTGCGGTCGGAGGCAGCAGTTGCTGGAAACCGCAGGAGGAGGGGAGACTTGTGTTCGAACCCTGCTTGAGGGTTCCCCACGACGGGCATCTGGTTGGCCACTGTGAGAACTAGATGGTCCCCCTTTGGCCTGATCCAGCGGGAGAGGAGATGGAGGTGCAGAGGGCAGGGTTATTAATAGCTCCTGGTCACGATGGCCGCCAGGATCAGAGAAACCCCAATATTAAAGCTATTGTATGGTCAACACAGGACGTGGGTGGCGCTGTGGGTTAAAGCACAGAGCCTAGGACTTGATCAGAAGGCGGCGGTTCGAATCCCCGCGACGGGGTGAGCTCCCGTTGCTCGGTCCCTGCTCCTGCCAACCTAGCAGTTCGAAAGCACACCAGTGCAAGTAGATAAATAGGTACCACTCTGGTGGGAAGGCAAACGGTGTTTCTGTGCGCTGCTCTGGTTCACCAGAAGCGGCTTAGTCCTGCTGGCCACATGACCCAGAAGCTGTACGCCGGCTCCCTCGGCCACTAAAGCGAGATGAGCGCCGCAACCACAGAGTCGGCCACGACTGGACCTAATGGTCAGGGGTCCCTTTACCTTTACCTTTATGGTCAACACAACAGAATATCTGTTCGCCAGGGGGTTGGACTAGATGGCTCTTGAGGTCCCTTCCAGCATGCTAACCACTGCACCAAACCGACTAACTAGGCCAGGGGCAGGCAACCTAAGTCCTGGGGGCTGGATGCGGCCGAATCGCCTTCTCAATCCAGCCTGAGGACGATCCGGGAATCAGCATGTTTTTACATGAGTAGAATGTGTCCTTTTATTTAAAATGCATCTCTGGGTTATTTGTGGGGCATAGGAATTCGTTCATTTCCCCCCCAAAAATATAGTCCAGCCCACCGCATGGTCTGAGGGATGGTGGACCGGCCCATGGCAGAAAAAGGTTGCTGACCCCTGGGCTAGGCCTTTGGTCCGATCCACCTTCTCGACTCTTCTTGAAGTCCTATCAGGGTTTGGAGAGCATCGTAGGCACCTACCCTTGGCTTCCCTTCCGAGTTTCCTTCTCCCAATGTAGGTTTTCTTTTACTCGAAAGAACCGAAAAGTAATTGACATGTGCCACTTGCAAGTTAAGAAGTTCACTGTGCAGAATGGAGCAGGCTTTTGGTGGTTCCAAGTTTTTTTTAAATCATTTTTATTAATTTTCCAATAAAAAACATCCAATTAATACATCCAGTCATAATCCGATTAAAATTAAAAACTAAAATAAAAAAACCCAAATTATAATTATTGATTTTACGGAGCTCCCCATAGTCTGGACCTCTGAAGCATAACTCCACATCTCAGGCCTGCCTCTCCTTGGTGCTTCCAAGTTGCCCCACTTAATTTATGGCTTTGGGGAGTATTGCCATGGGCACCGAAGGCGGCACCTCCTGGCCCCCAGACAAGTTGCCATCTTATCAGCCGCTGCCTCCCAAAGCAATCTCCGCTGCCCCAGAGCACGGTGCGTAATGGGTCACAGAAAGGCGCTTTGTTCTCATTGGAAACAAGTAAACCGAACAGTTGCGCATCGTCGGGGCTGCTGCTTCCCAGAAAAACCTTCACTGCTGGTGGGAAAATAGCCTCTTGAAAGCCCCCCAGGGCTGTCGGCCGAGCAAAATGCAAAGCATAGTGTGGCCTTCTACGTTGCAGAGAGATGTAGACCTCTTACGCTCCCCCCCCCAAAAAAAAATCCCAGGCAGGCAGAAAAAAAGGCGAGGTTATTTATTTATTTCTGTATTGCATTTATAGTCCACTTCCCCCCCCTCCAAGGAGCTCAAGGTGAGCGCACATCGCTCCCCTCCTCCCCATGTCATCGTCACAAGAACCCTGTGAGGTAAGTTAGGCTGAGAGATGCAGTGACGGGCATCATCTAGGCCACCCAGTCAGTTTCGTGACCTAAATTGTGCGTGGGGCAGGATTTGAACTCTGCTCTCTCCCAAGTCCAAGGGACGCGGGTGGCGCTGTGGGTTAAACCACTGAGCCTCTTGGACTTGCCGATCAGAAGGTCGGCGGTTCGAATCCCCGCGACGGGGTGAGCTCCCGTTGCTCGGTCCCTGCTCCTGCCAACCTAGCAGTTCGAAAGCACGTCAAAGTGCAAGTAGATAAATAGGTACCGCTCCAGCGGGAAGGTAAACGGCGTTTCCATGCGCTGCTCTGGTTCGCCAGAAGCGGCTTAGTCATGCTGGCCACATGACCTGGAAGCTGTACTCCGGCTCCCTCGGCCAATAAAGCGAGATGAGCGCCACAACCCCAGAGTCGGCGACAACTGGACCTAATAGTCAGGGGTCCCTTTACCTTTACCTCTCCCAAGTCCTAGTCTGACTCTAACCACTGCCCCACACTGGCTCTCAGTGGCTGGTAGGCTGTGCCCAGCTTGGTGGGCACCACCTTGGGCAGGCCTGGGTACAGTCATACCTCAGGTTACAGCCGCTTCAGGTTGCGTTTTTTCGGGTTGCGGACTGCCAAAACCTGGAAGTACCAGAATGGGTTACTTCCGGGTTTTGGCGGTTGCGCAGAAGTGCCAAATCGCGCTTTGCGCATGCGCAGAGGTGCCGAATCTCAACCCGCGCATGTGCAGACGCAGGTTGCGAACGTTTCAGGGTGCAACGTACATCCTGCACGGATCACGTTCGCAACCCGAGCGTCCACTGTATCGGTAAAGGGGCAGGTGTCTCAGGCCATGCACAGAGGTAATAGAATCATCGAATTGTACATTTGGAAGGGTCCCCAAGGGGCATCTAGTCCAGCCCGCTGCAATGCAGGAATCTCAGACAGATGGCCATCCTCCCTCTGCTTAAAAACATTCCCACAAAATCCATTTCTCTGTCCAACAGACTTCCCCAGAAGGTAGTCATCTCCCTCTCATGACAGCCACCAAGGACAGCCTCTCCGTACCACCAGACAAATTAGATGTAGCTGAGGTTTCGGAACAGGTGTAGGCCCCCGTACCTCCCTCTGGGGACTCAGTGGCTGAACAGCTGCTTGGCATGCAGAAAGCCACAAACTCGAACGTTGGCATTCGTAGTGATGCAGTCTCACTTTGCAAGTCTGGCAAAGACACCCCCCCCCCATCTGCAAGAGACCCAAGGGAGCCTGTGGGAGCAAGCAGTTCTGGACTTGAGGGACCAGTGGTCCAAGTCAGTATGACAACAGCAACACAGCTATCCCTGCTCTGTTTAGCCGGTAGGATCATAGTCGTCGTCGTCTTCTTCTTCTTCTTCTTCTTCTTCTTCTTCTTCTTCTTCTTCTTCCTCTTCCTCTTCCTCTTCCTCTTCCTCTTCTTCTTCGAACAGGACACTCTAATGCGAGTTATCTCTCGCTTGGACTACTACAATGCGCTCTATGTGGGGCTACCTTTGAAGGTGACTCGGAAACTACAACTAATCCAGAATGCGGCAGCTAGACTGGTGACTGGGAGCGGCCACCGAGAACACATAACACCAGTCCTGAGAGACCTATATTGGCTCCCAGTATGTTTCCAAGCACAATTCAAAGTGTTGGTGCTGACCTTTAAAGCACTAAACGGCCTCGGTACAGTATACCTGAAGGAGCGTCTCCACCCCCATCATTCAGCCCAGACACTGAGGTCCAGCTCCGAGGGCCTTTTGGCGGTTCCCTCCCTGTGAGAAGCCAAGTTACAGGGAACCAGGCAGAGGGCTTTCTCAGTAGTGGCACCCGCCCTGTGGAACGCCCTCCCACCAGATGTCAAAGAGAACAACAACTACCAGACTTTTAGAAGACATCTGAAGGCAGCCCTGTTTAGGGAAGCTTATAATGTTTTTTAGTCGTTTAGTTGTGTCTTCGTGACTCTTCGTGACCCCCTGGACCAGAGCACGCCAGGCACTCCTGTATTCCACTGCCTCCCGCAGTTTGGTCAAACTCATGCTGGTAGCTTCGAGAACACTATCCAACCATCTCGTTCTCTGCCGTCCCCTTCTCCTTGTGCCCTCAGTCTAATAGGTTATTGTATTTTAGTGTTCTGTTGGAAGCCACCCAGAGTGGCTGGGGAAACCCAGCCAGATGGGCGGGGTATAAATAATAAATTATTATTATTATTATTATTATTATTATTATTATTATTATTGAACCTCCAGGTCCAAAGGAAGTTTAGGTAGACTTCTACTGGACCTGGAGGTTCCATTATAATATAGTTCTAGGGTCTTAGGGCTATTTCGGCACTGTGGGAAAGGGATGCTGGACTAGCAGCCAGGCTCTTTGTGGGTTCTTGGGCCAAGGAGGTTTGAAGCGGCTGTTCTCTCTCGGGCACATCAGCGCCTGCCCTCCCTCCTCCCGAGAGGCCCATGGCAAGAGGGACGCACGTCCTGAGTTCAGGATCGGCCCTATGAACCATCAGCGGAAGAAGTTGCTGCTGTTCTTTCCCCAGGAAGGAGCTGCTAGCTGCAGCATTTTACGGTGGGGGGTTCCCCAGGAGATTGCAGCAAGTTTTCGGGGAGCTCAGAGAGGTCGTGGCCTCAGCTGCCACAACCAGTGGAGCCGACCTGGCAGTGGTCATAAGAACCACCTTGTGGAATTAAGAGGCTGCCGGCTGGGTGCACGGCTAGGTGACCTGTGTGACGCAGAGGCTTCCTTCCTTGTTCCTTTGTGTGACATTACTGACCTCTGAATGCTCCCCAGTCCCCACCCTGTTTCTCTGCCACCTGCAAAAGCGGCAACACCAGCCAGCTGCGGCTGTCACGGCGGCTTGATTCTGGCAAGCCCTGCCTTAAGCTGCCCTTGCAAGAGCTGAGGTGCGTGGCTGCTCAGGATTAGCAAAGTTGCTTCACAAGCGAGCATTGTACTGGCTGTTAGGTATATGCAGAGAGAGAGAGAGAGAGGGAGGGAGGGAGAGAGAGAGAGAGAGAGAGAGAGAGGTGGACTTAAAACACAAGGAAAGAAAAAGTCACTCTCCAGTGCATCTGCCAGTCAGCGATTTATCCAGCTCAGTTTACTTCTAGGTCTATCCACAAATACAGTGGTGCCTCGCAAGACGAAATTAATTCGTTCCGCAAGTCTCTTCGTCTTGCGGTTTTTTCGTCTTGCGATGCACGGTTTCCCATAGGAATGCATTGAAAATCAATTAATGCGTTCCTAGGGAAACCGCCTTCAGACCAGGTCCGGGGACAGACTGTCCCCGGACCTCTTCTGAAGGCTGGGGGGGGGACAAGGGCTTTTCTTCCCACCCCCAGCATTTTAAAAAACCCTGGGACAGCGGAGGACTTCTCCGCTGTCCGGGCGATCTTAAAATGCTGGCGGGCGGCATTTTAAAATCGCCCCGGGACAGCGGAGGACTTCTCCGCTGTCCGGGGCGATTTAAAAGCCCCTGGGAAGGCAGGCAGGGGGGACAAAGACTTACGCCCCCCGCCCGCCTTCAGAAGGTGTTCCCGCCCCCCCCCCCCCCGCTTCGGAGCAGCGTTCCGAAGCGGGGTGGCTGGGGCAGGTGTTCCCGCCCCCCGCCCGGCTTCGCAGCAGCGCTACGAAGCCCGGCGGCTGGGGCAGGTGTTCCCGCCCCCCCCACCCCGCTTCGGAGCAGCGTTCCGAAGCGGGGTGGCTGGGGCAGGTGTTCCCGCCCCCCGCCCGGCTTCGCAGCAGCGCTACGAAGCCCGGCGGCTGGGGCAGGTGTTCCCGCCCCCCCCACCCCGCTTCGGAGCAGCGTTCCGAAGCGGGGTGGCTGGGGCAGGTGTTCCCGCCCCCCGCCTGGCTTCGCAGCAGCGCTACGAAGCCCGGCGGCTGGGGCAGGTGTTCCCGCCCCCCACCCCGCTTCGGAGCAGCGTTCCGAAGCGGGGTGGCTGGGGCAGGTGTTCCCGCCCCCCGCCCGGCTTCGCAGCAGCGCTACGAAGCCCGGCGGCTGGGGCAGGTGTTCCCGCGCCCCCCCCCGCTTCGGAGCAGCGTTCCGAAGCGGGGTGGCTGGGGCAGGTGTTCCCGCCCCCCGCCCGGCTTCGCAGCAGCGCTACGAAGCCCGGCGGCTGGGGCAGGTGTTCCCGCCCCCCCACCCCGCTTCGGAGCAGCGTTCCGAAGCGGGGTGGCTGGGGCAGGTGTTCCCGCCCCCGCCCGGCTTCGCAGCAGCGCTACGAAGCCCGGCGGCTGGGGCAGGTGTTCCCGCCCCCCCACCCCGCTTCGGAGCAGCGTTCCGAAGCGGGGTGGCTGGGGCAGGTGTTCCCGCCCCCCGCCCGGCTTCGCAGCAGCGCTACGAAGCCTGGCGGCTGGGGCAGGTGTTCCCGCCCCCCCACCCCGCTTCGGAGCAGCGTTCCGAAGTGGGGTGGCTGGGGCAGGTGTTCCCGCCCCCCGCCCGGCTTCGCAGCAGCGCTACGAAGCCCGGCGGCTGGGGCAGGTGTTCCCGCCCCCCCACGCACTTCGGAGCACCGGGAGAAGCGATCTCCCCGCCGCCCCTTGCTTCAAAAGAGAAGACCCGCTGTCCCCGGGGCAAGCTTCGTTTTGCGAAGCAAGCCCATAGGGAAATTCGTCTTGCGAGGCAACTCGAAAACGAAAAAACCTTTCGTTTTGCGAGTTTTTCGTCTCGCGAGGCGTTCGTCTTGCGGGGTACCACTGTATGTCACTGTGACTTAATACACAACAATTGCCTTTTTAAGAAAGTGGGATTTCGGAATCTCTGGTTTTAAATGTTGCTTTACATGATTATTTGTATTTCCCACCCTAGCATTTTTAATGATGATGTAACAGAAGCTGTGGGACACGGGTGGCGCTGTGGGTTAAACCACAGAGCCTAGGACTTGCCGATCAGAAGGTCGGCGGTTCGAATCCCCGCGACGGAGTGAGCTCCCATTGCTCGGTCCCTGCTCCTGCCAACCTAGCAGTTCGAAAGCACGTCAAAGTGCAAGTAGATGAGTAGGTACCTCTTTGGCAGGAAGGTAAACAGCGTTTCTGTGCGCTGCTCTGGTTTGCCAGAAGCGGCTTAGTCATGGTGGCCACACGACCAGGAAGCTGTACACCAGCTCCCTCAGCCAGTAAAGCGAGATGAGCGCCGCAACCCCAGAGTCGGCCATGACTGGACCTAATGGTCAGGCATCCCTTTACCTTTACCTTAACAGAAGCTGCATGTGGAAGATTCCAGACAGATAAAATAGAGCACGTAGTTAAACTGCGGAACTCCCTGCCACAGTGATGGCCACCAGCCTAGATGGCTTTAAAAGAGGATGAGACATTCATGGAGGAAGAGAGGGCTATCGATGGCTACCAGCCAGGATGGATGTCCTCTGGCTTCCACAGTCAGACACAGCAACGCATCTGAATAGCAGTTGCTAGAAACCCCAGTGCTCAAATCCTGCTGGCCAGGTTCCCATTGGGGCATCTGGTTGGCCACTGTGAGAACAGGATTCTGGAATCGATGGGCCAAATCTGTTTTTATGTTCTCCTTTCGCTCCTTTTCCAAACACATTTAGGAACAGGATAATAATAATAATAATAATAATAATAATAATAATAATAATAATATATTATTTATACCCTGCCCATCTGGCTGGGCTTCCCCAGCCACTCTAGGGAGCTTCCAACACAATATTAAAATACACTAATGCATCAAACATTAAAAGCTTCCCTGAACAGGGCTGCCTTCAGATGTCTTCTAAAAGTCTGGTAGTTGTTTATTTCTTTGACATCCACAGGGCGGGTGCCACTACCGAGAAGGCCCTCTGCCTGGTTCCCTGTAACATGGCTTCTTGCAGCGAGGGAACTGCCAGAAGGCCCTCAGCGCTGGACCTCAGTGTCCGGGTAGAACGATGGGGGTGGAGACGCTCCTTCAGGTATACTGGGCCTTTGAGGCCGTTTAGGGCTTTCAAGGTCAGCACCAACACTTTGATTTGTGCACGCAAATGTATGGGATGGGAGTGCGTGGCCTTGGGACCGGGCTCATCGGCCACAGACCACGAGCCTCTGAGCATCACCGCCATCGAGACGGCTCACTTTGAAAATAACCATTGCAAGGATCGCTGTCTCTCCCTTTGTCTGCCCAGTCCATAATTTCTTGCTGCTACCGACGTCTTGCAGGCTGGGTGGAGAGCAGCAACGGGCTCAGGGCTCCGGGCTCCGAGCCCAGGCCCTGATCCTTCACACAAACGCCCTTGTGGCATTTACCGTGCTCCGCTGTGCAATGAGCGGAGCGACTGGTGGCTGCAGCACAGCTTGTCTCCCTGCGCTGGGTCTGCCTTCTCCGCCACGCTCAGAGAAAGCGTCTTCTGAGGCAGAAAAATGCGCCTTCCGGCTCTCTCGTTCGGTCCACTCAAGGAAGAAATGGGGCAGAAAAGGGTTCCTTTGTGTGTGCGGAGAAGGGAAGCCCGGTGTGTGTGTGTGTGTGTGTGTGTGTGTGTGTGTGATGCAATGTGTCCTTTTGAAACAAAATTTGCTCGCACAGATTCCTCTGGTCTTCACGGGGACGTTGACAACCATTTACGGT